>JAOBRG010332529.1:0-15347 GCA_027574985.1 Umimayanthus nakama
GAAAACTGTTGTTGTTCATCAGATACCTAGTTTTCTGCGTTAGACCCCTTTCTTGTTGACGGCGTAGATATATATAAAGAACTTTCATTGTACTTTCAAATAATCGAAACCACATGGTGTTTTACTGGTCTCCATGGCAGCAAAAACAAAATAAATGACGTCACTGCGGCCGCCGTCTTGGATTTTCAAATGTTCAGATTTTTTAATTGAATACTGAAAATGGTGAGAAAACAACATTTAGCGGTTGGAATGTACAAAATTGTAAAATTTAATGTAAAGTGGTAAGTATTTAGGCGAAAGTAGTCGCTTTTTTAGCAAAAATTAGCACTTTTATAGTCCGGTGACTGATAAGTTGTTTGACTCACTATAATGACGTCATCAAAGGTGACGCCACCTAAATAAATCAAAAGATGAGTTGTGCCAAAGATTTTGGATATCGGTCAAGGAACAAAAATTTTAAGCCAAAAAATTTGAGGACGGGGCGGGGGGCTTCTAGGGTTTAATATCAAATAGTAACCACAACAAATTTAATTGATCCAAATCAACAGTTATTGGGGAAGTATTGTTATTGTAGGCCCGCGATAAAGTGTTTATAATCAGCGGTCCGTGATAATGCACATCTTGTGTGCAGCCGCCCAGAAGTTTCTTTTCACTTCTTTATTAGTAGAGTACAATTGCTAAAAACACTCACACGTGCAAATTCATAGTAACAACTGAATTAACTGATCAAAGTTGACGGTTAGAAGTGATTTGTTCCTGCTAACTTTCATATCAACATAGTCGGTGCGTGTTCGGATCCTTTCATCTTTGTCCACTAAGTACTTCGGTGATGATTCGGTTGAATAAATGCTTAAGACACTCAACTATAAATAGACCAGTTCCGTATTCCCAGTTGCCGCTGATTACAATGACTATAGACTCGCTTTTACAGCACGAGCCTCGACCTGACAATAAATATTCATAAATTCCAGAGTGGGTATGAGCTTTTCACAACTCTATGTATTGTTGGAGATTCAGATCTCGCCGGTATTTGTGAATATTTAACATCAAGACGAGGTTCGTGCTGACGAGACGAGTTGTAATCAGCGGCAACCGGGAATACGAAACTGGTCTATTGGTATTTGATGAAACCTATCCTGAACTTCACCCTGTAAGATCCGCCCTATACCTGGATAGACCTTATCAGTGTTGTCTTTCTAGCACATAATTAATTGGTCGGTACGTTGTGGGGGGTTTACTCAAAATTATCTACAAGCATTCACGTCGACCCGATTGGGTGCCACTCCCAATGTCAACCACTACCCCCCTCCCCCCTCTCCAACGGCATTTTTTTGTTTACACAACTATCTGCTGTGTCCATACTTACCAACAACCGTCAGATTGATCGTGCTAGGAACATCGTTCGCTCCGGTACATTTCACTTCAATCTTGTACATAGTTGTGTCATTCAGCCTGCAGTTAAAGAGTTTCAGTTTTCCACGGTCCTCAATAGATACATGCCCTATGTAGAAGGGCTCGACTCGTCGCACGCCATTTGCATCTTCTGATCCAAGTAACGTCCAAATACCGCACTTCCTAACCCAATACATGGTTCCTTTGTAACTACACGCCGTGGTGATCGTGAAGTTCCACGCAAGTGTCGTATTTTGACCCTCGCGTACGCAGACATTATCCGGGGGCTTGGCTGTAAAAACTACGTGTTCTAGTAATAATGATAAGGATAAAAACTGGAGTCAGAACAAGACAAAGGATATGAAAACGAGTAAGAGTGAGAATAAAGTATAATAAAATGACGACGGAAATACTTAAGATGCTAGGTCACGCGTTTTTTTGGCAAAAAGCTAACTACTTTGCCGAACCATATTGAGAGAAAAACACGAATCATCTAATTTGACTAGATTTTAAGTGAGCAGAATTTGTCAGCCTGTGAGTTCCCCATTGAATAACAGTCTAGTCAAAATATTACAACTTAAGTGTACAAAAACTCGAACATAAATCTAACTCACTTGCACAGCACTACTCTTTCGTACTCAAACTAAAACACATTTTAAGGTTTTGATTGCAATTTTTAGCGTCGACGTTTTTTGATACACGCTTTCTTTTATAAAAACAATTTTGTAAGAACAATGAGGCTTGAAACGTGTACCATCACGCCAAGCAAAATTGATAAGTTGTATTTAAGATACAAAATTTCGTTGTGTAAAAAATGACGACAAACGTTTTCGATCTTTGATTATCATCAACGCTTGTCGTCGTTTTTTACACAATTTTTTTTTACCTTTAGTACAACTGAGGCTTGAATTTGGCCCAAAACTTAAGAACAGCGTAAGAACAATCCAGGCATTACCATTTGGAACCATAAATCCGTAAAATTTGCTTTTCTTTATAATAAAATTCTTTTATTTTCCTTAGTAAAACTCGACTAGTGTACCAAGCGTTGAAATAATTACAATATGTTGAGATCCAATCGAATTTCCATTGCGGTTTAATCGGGCTTGATGATCATTTGCAATATTTTAGGTGTTATTTCTTACTGCTGTTGTTCTTATGAATACTTTTAAGATTAAGAATAGCCTTTAAAAGAACATTTGAAGCTGAAATTTTCTGAAAAATAAAGAACAATGAGGCTCGGCCGCCAAAATTTACTGCTTCTTATAAAAAAAAGCGTGTAAATCTTTTTATAAAACATTAATGTGTTTAAATATGGTTTTGCATCCGAGTGTAGAAAAGATTACCGTGCCTCAGTTGCGTCAGAAACATTGTAACTGAATCTCATTACTTTTTGCTGACTCTTCACTTTCAGTTTTGAAGGGTAAATTCCCTTTCATGCAGTTATGATATACTTGCAAGTGCAGCAATCCACTCCACAGATTTTTTATTTCTTTATTTTTAACATGTAAAAAAGGTGTTCTTAAACCACACTTCTCAGCGAACTGATTTAACAAAAACAAATTCATTAAGCTTAGCTGATCGTGCTGAGTGGATTACTACCACTGAATACAAAATCAACCAAAACAAACCCAAAAGTCAACAAATCCAAACGTTCCAATATAAACCACAGTTCTCCTTTTCATGCTTAGAGCTCCTTTCGTATATAGGATGTTAACTCTGCCTTCGCATCGCATCCTAGAACTTAAAAACCGAGTTCGACCCGGGCTAAAACTAACCCAGGTTGTGTTGAAAAGACACTTTCCAAACTAGCCTGGGTATAGCCTTGGTTGGTTGAGCCCGGGTTAGCAGCGTTTACAAGACAAAAAATTAACAGTGTATATACGAGAAACTAACCCGCGTCGAACCCAAGTTTATAGTTTGTACCGTGTAAACAGGCTAATCTCTTATAAACATCAGTCATCCTACCGAATCATCAATTGTTTGGTCTAGTAGCAGTTGTTTTGTTATTTTCCCTGTAGTGCTGAATAATATAAGTAGTATTCTTGTTTTGTTTCAAGAAAAGTACACCCCACTCGATCAGCGATCTCTTTCTCTTGATAAGAAAGCTTGTTAATACAATGAAAACGACAACAGTAATGCTGAGTGTACTAAAAAAGTCAAGGCTTGCACCACAAGTTTCTAATCTTACAAGATTTTGAGTTCATTCAACTATAAACCGAAATTGTACTTACGTAGCGGGAGAGAGTCAACAGCTACGCACAAGGAGGCAATCAGAACCGACAGCTTTGAAGTTAGAAAGCTGTATAATTTCATTTTGAACGACATTGGACTAACTCACTGCGACTCGTTATCTGGCACTTATCTTTCGTTATCGGCTTCTTAGGATCGGGGTTATATTTATAACAACTTAAAATACGGGCTTCCCCGAGATAATCACGTCATCACATCATCTTTATTATGGTCAATAAAAGTCATGCAGTCTACAAAGGAAAACCAATCGTGTAAATCATTAAATGCCCACAACTTACATCGTGTGGCATCTTGCTATCTTCTTTCCATCTACAAAGACGTTTCTATTTGAACTGTACTATTTTCATTGGTTATATATAAAAACTATGAAGTAGACATTCATATTTTTGTATTCATTGCCTTAAACCGATAACACTTTATCCATAAAATCACGCTTCTTGGGAATTTCCCCTGCTTAATGACTGAGAACTTGAGACGCCACGTCTTGGAAGAATGAAATCCGCGCGGTTTTAACCAATACAATTATAGACAACCTATGAGAAAATCGTGAGTAACAAAATTCTAAAAAAAGAATAACAATGACAATTTTTCGAAAAAGTCTGTCCTAAGATACGTCATAACCCTCGGGTTTTGATTTGGAGTTTTACGGTTAAATGGATAATGAGTACTCTAAATTTAGTCTCAGTTGTCGACTGATTATTTGCTTAGTTGCCATTTACACTTTGAAATTAATATATCCACGTGGGCTATCAGTGAAAACTCATTATCCCCGTAAAATTCCAGATCAAAGCCCCCGGGCTTATCAAAAGTTCAAAAGGGGTTTAAGTGGACTTTTATCCAGGTGGGCTATAAAAAATGGCTAGGAAAGGAGACTTGCATTCGAGCAAGTAGAAAATAACCGAACATAATTGCTTATATGCCTTTTTTTATCATAACCAGTAACTTTCGGCAAGCCTGGGTTGGTTGACTTGGTTCTCGACTTTTTTTTGGCGATTTCAACCTCAAACTGTTCTCAATTTGTTCTGATTTCCTGATGTTTCCAACAGCGTGTTCGTTGCCCGGAACAATACGGCGCTAAGAAAGACGCGTTTTTGCGAGTGGAGAATCCACGAGCATCGGAATGGTTGGGGAAAAGGTGTAACAATAGAAAGTCTAGAAATCATATCACTGCCCATCTAATCGATTAAAAGTCGCTGAGAAATATTGAGTCAATTCTTAGACGCTCTCGATATTAAAGTTGGTACGTTTGCATTTCCTTGACAAGCATAACACTCCACGAGCATCCAGAGGATACCTTTGATTTTGTTTCACCGGTTATTTATTTGACTCTTCCAGCGCCCGATGACCCACGTGCATCTTAATCTGTGTACTCTGTACAAAATCAAAATTTTAGCCTGGTGGTTGTTCTTAGCTTGTTCTTAATTTTTTGGCAAATCTCAGCCCGAGTGTTCTTATAAACTTGATCTTGTTAATAAAAGCGTATGTATACGTATTTAAAACAGGTTTCGTCAATATCCGATATACAGTGGGTGGGCTTAAAACCTAGTAGGCTATAATCCGGAATAATTGCTAAATGGCGTTGCTCAAACACCAATAAACACTATTTTAAGTTTAAACTTTGGGTGAACTTTCAACCAGCTCTTGTTGGGGTGTTAAAGCCGCTTAGGCCCGTTTCAAACGTCGCATTTCTTATGCGCCGAACACAATGCAATTAGGCAGACCAATACAATTTACCTCATTAGCTTTGTATTCGGCACTAGAAAAGGGCTACGATTGAAACGGGCCTTATTGGTTGATTACTTCTAACCGTGGGGAGGTGGGGGGGGGGATTCTGCACGGCGGACTGCAAAATTAGATCTCCATCGCTTATTCACCGGTACAGCTTGCCGTCAACACACATGTGCATAAAATCAAGAGTTATAAATACACTAACTTATGCAAAAACACGCCGAGCTTGCGGTGGTACCGTTCAAATGATTGTTTATTTGTAGATATGTCTATTTCTTTCAATTTAATGACGCACATTCAGTGGAAAAACAATACCGGAAAACCTCAAAGTAATCAAAGCAAAAATCCTTATCTTGAATCGTGGCCGAGGCTGGGGGGTTGCACTTGGATACGAGAAAGTGCTCTGTAAGCAAAATTTGTAACTCATGGATGCATGTTAACTATCAGGAGACAAAAATTCCCTACATGGGCTTTCCCCTGATAACAGCTAAGTGACCCTGAACTTGTTTGTGGTAAAATTTGAACTAATAAAAGTCCACATAAGGTAGTAGTATTAGGGTAATACATGACGTTATATTCAAAACATAAGTCAAAACGAAAGCTAATGAAATCACCTGACTTTTCCAGACCTAAAACAATAGTTTCTTTGACGTTTCTCTCAACTGTGGCAATCCTGTTTCGATTTTAAGCTGAGAACCAAAATTGGTTTATTCACGCCATAACGAAGTTTCAAATCTAAACATTAGAACCTTGAAGCATATTTAACATTCACGTCCTCCAGTATTGACCGAAAATAGAAAAAATATCTTAATTGCGTACAACTTTCCAGCAGTTTTTTCCAGTTCAAATATTGTTACTCCCTTCCGACATTAAGTGTATATTATTAAATAACATTTACAGTATAGTCAATCTTTCGAGGTTGCTTTTAAATACGTTTTATTTGCATATAGTAAAGACTCATTTATCGCAAAGTTGACATATATTAATTAGTTTCGTTTAAACTGTTTCATACAAAATATACACAACGATTTGTTATTTAAACTATTTCTCAGTAATGCGACTCTTTTTACGGAAGCAAATTACTAAGATTCTTAACATTAGTTTCACTCTATATTAATTATAAGAAACATATTTGAGAAGAACGTTAAGAAATTTAAGAACGTGGTCGTCTACGACCGAAAGGCATTTTATAAATTTTGTGAATGGAACGAAGAACCGGCACAAGACCACTCTTTCTCAATACGAGAAACTCTTTTGATAAGAACGTTAAGAAATTTAAGAACGTGGTCGTCTACGACCGAGAAAGCATTTTATAAATATTGAGAATGGAACGAAGAACCGGCACGTTAAGAAATTTAAGAACGTGGTCGTCTACGACCGAGAAAGCATTTTATAAATTTTGAGAATGGAACGAAGAACCGGCACAAGACCTCTCTTTCTCAATAAAAGAAACTCTTCTGATAAGAACGTTAAGAAATTTAAGAACATGGTCGTCTACGACCAAGAAAGCATTTCATAAATTTCGAGAATGGAACGAGGAACCGACACAGAAAACCGTGAGAGAGCAAGCAATTCCACTTGTTAAGTTTGGTAAACTGGCGACGCATTTTGGTAAATGAATGAATGAATGAATGAATTATGAAATGAATGAATGAATGAATGAACGAGTGAACTGAATTAGATGTGGGAACATGTTCTAAATCATGCAGAGTGTATACAGACAAAAAAAATCCAAAAAAGCTTTCGATGGCATTTTAAGAATATTTGAGACGGCATTTTCAACCAGTTCATCAGTGGGTAAATGCTTTTAACTTTCTCCACACAAAATAACCTGTTTGGTAGTGAGAGTAATGTAAATTATTGTACACAGAAATTTATCTGAGATGAAAAACACAATCCTCCCAACCTGTTTATAAGGAAGCTATAGAAACAGCTTAGGAGAATTAAATAGGCCATCATAAAGAGTGTCTGTGGCTGAAAACACAACATGATTAGAGAACGGCGCTAATGCTTACAGTGCTTCTAATTACCCAAACTTGAATGCTACATAATTATTTTTTGCATTTTGATTTCCAACCCGCTTAGTTTTTCCCTTTACATTTCAAAGCTTTTGGAACCAACAAACTAGAATCATTGTTGTTTAAAAGTACAATTTAAAACGACTAACATCATAAAAGCCTGAACGCACGTCAATGCATTCAGATAAAAATTACTCTTTTAAAACCAGGATATAAATAGTCATTAAAATTAGTTATAATCAAGTCCTGTCAAACAGTGATACATTTAACCAGAGGAGTAATCAACTCTTCAGGCAAAACATGTCTGTATACTGTCCTTCAAATCGCTACCACGTTTAAACAGTGTTCCACTTTATACGTAACGAATTTCGTTTCTCTCGTCCAGCTCCAGTCTCAAAGGTCTGTGTGACAAAGCCGGGCCACGTGACGTGGGTGCGTAGCCATTGTTAGTCACCAGGCTGTTTGTCAAGCCTCGTCCACCAAAACTGGAACTAGGCCTGGGTCAAGGTTTTAAACAAACATGTATCTACAATACTAACCAACATCTCTTGGACGGTAATCGATTCACACATTACGGGCCTTTTTACATTAGATATCAAGCTAGGATAGAGAGTTTGAGCCCGGTGCTACCTGGGAGTGAGCCATGCAACCGATAACAAGAATAAGCAGCGTAGTTTTAATATTTCAAAACTTGGAGTTGAGACACCAAAGTGGAGTTGCTTCGATCGCCCCAAACAAGGACGCCAAAGTTGAAAATTGAAGAAGACTTAGACAGGCTGCCTTCATAAGCACAAACCTAACATTACACATCTCAGAGTCTAAGATTTTCTGATTGGCGGTCGTAAGAAAATAAAAACCTTAGCAAACACACTCAATATTAACGACAAAGAACTAGGCAAAGTTTGTTCCTTTAAACACTTGGCTGTGACAATTAATGAAACTCCTGCATGGAACAACCACAAGGGTTTATGTGCTTAATAACCAACAAGAAGATAGGTTTGCTTGAGCGAACTAAGGAAAACCTACTCTCCAGAGCTCTAGTAGCTTTGTTTTTTACCTGCTCTAGACTATGATGACCTTGCTTGGAGAACCTTGGAGCTATCGGGGCAACAACAACAACAACAATAAGAATGACAACAACAACAACAAGAACAAGAATGAAAACAACAAGAATGATAACAACAACGACAACAACAACAACAAAGACAACGACAATGACAAAACAACAAAGACAACATTAGCAATGTCGAAAACAACAACAACAAAGAAAATAACAACAACATTAACAACAACATTAACAACAACAAAAATAACAGCAACGACAACAAAAACAAAAAAAGAAGCCCATCTAAACAACGCTCTACAGGAGTTAATGCGAAAACTTTACTCTGGGAGGTGCCACATGTTCTATAACACGTGCATGACATAAGGATACAGTGATCCACTGTCTGTGTGTCCGTTGTTAGTGGGTGTCTCACTCAGTCCAATCCCACGCCTAAAGTTTTTGAGCCACTCTGTGTGAGAGTTAAGTTTCTGGTTGATGTTTGACGGTCCGTCTGACAGCCAGTCGCTCGCGCTATCTCGAAACGACTTTAGTTGATCCCTGGTGGTACAAAACGCAAATGAGTTGTCATCGTTAACGATCGATTAGTTTTTAAAAGTTAATCCAGCGTGTTTAAATGTACTCTGTTTTCGCTTGGTCTCTGAAAAGCTTTTTCCTATGATAAACAATCATCCTCAGACATACAGTTGTAATCAAAAGTCAACAATTTATTAAGTTTTGCTCTCAAAATCTCAACAGTAACGCCAGGTTGCACGTATTCTTGATCCCAAACAGCAAGGCCAAGTTACAAGTGTCCTTGATCGCAAACAGTGAGGTCAGGTAACAAATGTACTTGATCAAGCAGTAAGGCCAGGTTACAAATGATCTTGATCCCAAAAAGTAAGGCCAGGTTACAAATGTTCTTGATCCCAAGCAGTAAGGCCAGTTTCCAAACAATCACATTAACAGATTACGGCTATAATGCTAAGTACTGTGCCGAATTAACTCTTTAACAAACAGAAATGTAGAATTTAATTCACACTTAGAGTGCTCGAATTCAGCTTCGGAAAAACCGAGAGAAATTTCGGAAGTTTGAGTCTATGGTTAGACTATGACCAGCTAATTTCCTGTCCTATTTAATAGACGCAAAAGTTCACCACTCAAACAATTCCACAACACACTCGTGGAAGAGGTAACGCGTGTTCATTGCTTGGTAAACATCCAAACGTATCTCCACTCACCTGGCCGTCACTTGGGACCACAGGTTGGGGCCAAGTGGGAGGCTGTTAACGGCTTGAGAACGAGGTTGGTCTGAAAAAAAACAATCAAACGGTAAATAATATCAATAGTATACTAAAATTAATATTAGCAATAACAATAATAATAATAATAATAATAATAACAATGAAAAGAGCAACAAAACATGAATCAAAACAGTAATAATAAGAATAATAATTACAACAAAACAAAATAGTGATAATGACAATAACAATAATAATACTTAATAACAACAAAACAAAACAAGAAAATCTTGTAGTAATTAGCCAGCGATGCAAACGAACAAACCCTTGTCAAATCCGTCTGCGAATCAGAGCACAAAAAATTATTCTGAATCTTGCTGCGTGGAGCGGTTATATGTAAGCAAATCTGATTAGTTCAATTGCGAATTGCTGGATTCAGACCATAGCTAAATTCCGCCTACCAATCGCGTTTGAAAAGAATGCGATTCATTTAAGGCACATGAATCAGGGGTTAAATGAGTAGCTCACTGGATCTGAAAAGATTTCTTCTCATTGTGTAACATGGCCAGGTGTGAATTTGGAATACATTTTTAAAACAAATAAATGCGACTACTCTTATAGAAGACAGAACTGAATAACTTAGTCCACAACCAGCCCTAAGGAAAGACTGTTAAAGAAAGTGAGATATTATGTTTACGATGAAAGAAGCTGAAGACCGGCCTGTACTAACCACCGAAGTACGCCTTCCACTTTCGCTCTAGTTGAACTTCAGCTCCCTCCTGACTTCTGTAAAGGGGCTGGAAACCACTGAAACTCGTACCAGGACCCGCTCCAGACGGTTGGGCTATGTCAGGCCGTGTGCTGTAAAAAGCATGAGAAGAATCAATAGTGATTGACAAATGCAACACAAAACAATACAACACAGCAGGGTTCAAAATAACGTTCACAAAATGTGCCGAATTTTGTAGGCTGTTTCATGAGGCAGAAATTTTTGACGGCCGTTTTTTAAGCAACGATGTGTATGTTCAATGTTTTTACATGGGTGTACTTGAACCAATCAGCCTACATGGCATATTCGTTTTACGAATGGGAGCATTTTGAGTAAACCAGACATGACCTCAGCTCACCAGCACAAATGAAAACAAAGTGCTATTCAGAAGCAAAAAAATTTTGATGTTCAAGCAATACTGAAAGCAGTTCAGCCGATACTTTATGTTAAGTTATAATGTGGAAACAAAAATCGCCGGCAGCCGGCGGCTATTTTGAACCCACAATAAAACAACACAAAACAATACAACACAAAACATAATAACACATTTAACACAATACAGTAAACACAATACAGTATAAAAAGATATACAGTGCAATACAATACAATAGAAAACGATTGTAGTAAAAGACAATACAAAAAAACATAATACAGTACAACACAATACAATACATACAATACAACACAACAAAATACAACACAACACATAAAACACAAAACAATACAGCACATCACAATACATGTATGCAATACAACACAATACAATACAAAACGAGAATCTCACCCTGCATGGACGGGAACCCCGTGGGAGGAGTAGGAGTTTGGACCAGGTACCTCGCCCTGGCCCCAGTGTCCAGCCACCTCACCCTGGCCCCAGTGGCCGGGCATCAAGAGATTAGTGTGCAGGGGCTGGTGCTCAGTCTGCCTGCTGAGATCAGGCTGTGACCGTGACATGGCAGGGTGGTAAGCTGGTAACGAAGTGCGTGAGTGCAGCAAGGAGAGAATGCGTGACAGGTCATCATTTATCTGGTGTAACGAAGTCTCCACGCGCTGAGTAGCCACGCCTTGAGACCTTGATCCTAATTTCGGGATAGTTGCTCTTCGCTGGAGCCCATAGTCGTAGGAACCAACAGGGACCCGGATGCCATTGTTTATGACGTCGCCATAGTCACTGCTGCTGAAGCCACTGCTGTCGTCATCATCTCTGTGAGCCCGCCTTCTTCGCTGGTGATGGTTACGCGGATACACCACAGGATACCCGTGCACGGCCCTTGAGCTTTCATTGACGTCCAGGTAGTCAATCTCAGAGTCAGAAGTAGCGGTGGACTAAGACAGAGGCAGACAAAGGCACATAAATCCTTATGAGATTTTTGGTCAGTTAACTGTAACATCACATCACCAACTTAACTCTCAGGCTAGTACCCAGTCCACTCACCAGTCCACCCAGGAGTGCATTCTCCAAAACCCTCAATCGTTTCTCTTTCTGCCGGATTAGCTCTTGTCCCGTGTTCATGTTGTGCATTACTTCGCTCAGTTCTGCTTCTTCCTGCATGGAAATAACAAGCAAAACTGAATGAGAGATTTTCCTCGGAACATTTTGAGTTAACCTCGGAACGTGGAGAGTCTCTTACATTTTTCGTTTACTTTTACAATTTTAGTCTGCAAGTGGTAGCCATTACGCTGTTGTGGGAAGCGATAGCGTATATAAAGTTATAATATAGGCAGCGTAAAAATATTTACAATAGCATGTAACACGTATTACTGAAAACCAGCAAGGTAGCATTAGCCAACAAAAATTCTTCAGAGCAAGTCTAAATTTGGACACATTTAATTGGTCTAGGATCTCTGGAGTGAAGCTGTTCCACATGTGGTCCGCGTTTGGAAAAACGTTACCTTATAACTGTAGGTTAATGCACTCAGTGCATAGTATCTCTTCCGGCGATAATGTAATGGGATCTTTGCTGGGAATGAGATAAGGTAGTCTGACAATGGGAACTCTTCAAGGCTCTGGGTGGCTTTGTCGAACGTTATAAGTCTCGCTTTCTGTTTTCGGGCTTGGGAAGTGTCCCAATTCAATTCATTGCACTATATTTAATACATTGCGATAAACATCTCCTTTAATTTGATGGTTCAAACTTACCACCTCAAGTCTACACTTGACATCGTCGAGGATTGAAGCACTCCGAGTGGAGAGCAGCTGTAGAGTGAAGCAACAACTATATTAGGTTTATTTACAACTATTTCCTTGTAGGAATTAAGGATTTGATCGCACAAAAGCTCTCAAATATGAGGTGATTGTTTCTCCTTACTTGTTCTAAAAGAAAGTACGAGAAAGGTTAGGAGAATTTGGAAAATGTGTACCTTGCCCTTGGAGATGTTCCTGGATACGTCTCTCCTCCACTCGTTCCTGGCCTCCTCAAGTGCAGTCTGTATCGATAGTAACAACATGAACAACAACGAATCACAAGTTAGTGTCGACAGTAACAACACAAATAACAACGAACAAAAAGTTAGTGTCGACACTAGCAACCTAAATAAACAATACTATAAAAGAAGGGCAACTAAGTATCGATAGTAACAACACAGATAACAACGAACAACAAGTCAGTATCGACAGCAACGATACACAAATAACAACGAATCACAAGATAATATTGACAGTAACAACGCAAATAACAACAAATCAAAAGTCTGTATCGACAGTGACAACTCAAATAACAACAAAACCAAGTCACTATCGACAGCGACAACACAAATAACAATATGTCACAAGGACAACGAGTCTGGATCGAAAGTAACAACACAAAAGCAATATGTCGGAAGGTCGACAAGTCTGTATTGACAGTAATAACACAAACAATATGTCACAATGACAACGAGTCTGTATCGAAAGTAACAGCACAAAAACAATATGTCACAAGGTCGACAAGTTTGTATCGACAGAAACAACAGAAAATTAAGTCACAAGGATGGCAAGTCTGTATCGACAGCAATCACAAGGACAAGCCTCTACTGACAATAACAAATGAAGGCATTAAACCCGTTATTTTATTTATTTTTGAAGGCGTGCGCTTGAAGTTAGCCTTGAATATCGAATGTAGTCAGAAAATATGTTGTCACGATTAATAAGATCGATTTCAAAGATACTTGTACGGCCAATCAATTATTAGGAATCCTACTGTTGATAAGTAGCTGTTTTAGTATCAGTTAGTTTTACAAAAATATCCTGAATTGCTTATTTTTTCAAAGCTGACAAAACCATAATTCAGTCATACAATCATAGTTGGTAAGATTAACTGGCTCAGGCTGCGAAGCCTAACAAACTTCATAGAAAGTGAACAAAGCTTCTTTGTTCTGTGTTCTGAGTTGCCACTGTTCACTGGATGTGAAATTCAAGGACTTTTCCAGGACTTTCCAGGACATTTTCGAGCAAATTCAAGGGCCTTCCATACCAAATAAAACATACTAAAATAAAAAGTTTTATTTTTTGTATTTTAATTCAGCAAGGAGCTTTCCAAGATTTGTTTCTGGTGTGAAATCGAGCCTCCGTTTTGGTTTTCAAACATTGTTACACCAAAGTTATTATGTCTGGTTGTGACAAACAGCTCATTTTGATAATTTTTTGCAGTAAAAGTTGAAAAATTTTATCCATTCCAGGATTTTCAAATTCAAGGACTTTCCAGGGCCTGGAATTATTTTTTGCCAATCCCAGGACCTTCCAGGATTTTCAAGGACTGTAGCAACCCTGTGTGTTGAACACACCGTGACCTGCAGATTGTTTTATGTGTGAGCTCCAATGCTTCTACTGGTTAGTTGTTCATTTATATTTGAATACCTTTTGTCTTTAGTACACAGTCAAGGCCAACAAACAAAAGAACAAAAACATAAAACAAAAAAACTAGCGGGTTTCATAAGCAGTCTCGCTTTATCAACCAAGGTTTTCTGCACAAATTGTCCAGTGAATCTCGTCTTGGAACCTAAACAATATTTGAGCTTGTAATGTTACAATTAATAAAAAGTCTGACGATCGTTAACTTTACCATGTAGCCAAAACAGTTAGTTTGAGGAACATCTACTGACCTGCCTCTTGTGAATGGAATGTTTCTGACGTTTAAGAAAGCTCTTGGCTTTTGTTATCGCATCACCTTCGACTACCAGTCGCTTTTGAAGATCACTAAACAAGAGTAAAAGAAACTGTCACCTTTTCTCCATACTAGGAAGATGTGTTTGTGAGAATGTGTGCGAGCCAGTTGCCCAAGTACATACAAACACACATACCGTAGATCCTTGAACAAGCGCCGCACCTCGAATAAGCGCCGCACCACAAACAAGCGCCACACCTCGAATAAGCGCCGCACCTCAAGTGAACGCCACACCTCGAATAAGCGCCGAACCTTGAATAAGCGCTGCACCTCAAATAAGCGCCGCACCTCAAATAAGCGCTGCACCTCAAATAAGCGCCGCACCTCCAATAAGCGACGCACCGAGGCCTACCAACTTAATAAGCGCCGCACCTCCAATAAAAGAGAAACCAGGTTTGATCTTTACGTTTGATAATTTTGTTGGGACAAAACACCATGCCGAGGTACACGGGGAACTCTTTGAAACTTTACGAGTGTTTCTTACTATTACTACTATGCTATTCCTATGTTTGAATACTGGTTAAATAATGAATTCTTAACCATCTCTAGTACGCTACTCACTTCAAATGTTCTCTTAAACGTTATATTTTTGATACATTTTTTTAAATTAGCGCCGCATTCCCAATAATTTAAAAAAATGCATAAAAAATATAACGTTTAAGAGAACATTCTTAAAAAATCGTTGCTCTTTGACTATCAACTGGATAGTTAATCCAATTGCAGTTTTGTATGGATGCTCTTTGTTTAGTGTTTGTGTGTGTTCGT
>JAOBRG010332640.1:0-15347 GCA_027574985.1 Umimayanthus nakama
ACTCTAGTTTGCTAGTTTATTCCTTTATAGTGAAAACTATTCTAATACTTAATGCAACAGAAATGTCATGTGAGGAACATAGAAAATTAGAACCCTTTGTTGGCTATTGTTTTGCTGTCTCACGATTGGTTGAAATCTTTTAGCACAAAAGAAACGTCGCTTTGAAACAAAATATCATTACTTTTTTTCTAAAATATATGTGGTGTGTAAAGGGTGATGTATTCTCAGTATGAAAATCTAAAGATTCTAATATGGGGCACGGTGAATTGCCGCAGAAAAATAGAAGGTTGCACACCTCTTTTACGGATTGTTACTTAATAGAGGTAATCATACGAGACTGAGTGTAATTTGGAATTGGTTTACACGAGTGCAAACTAACTTTAAATTGAACGAGAAAAGTCGTATGAATACTTATTTATAACATACCTGAAAACATTTTCATTAACCGGAAGTGAGGGTTCGTGCCTCCTTTGTCGAATGTTCGAGAATGTTGAAAACTTAGGAAAAAGCTCCGGAGAGTGAAAAACAAACATTCCGACAAAATTTTGGAAACTAACGGAAGTCTTCAGAAATCTTCGAGAAAATTGGAAAATGTCGGGAAGTTCTTATAATGATCTCCCACATATTTTGAACATTTTTGAAATTTTTCGGAATTTTCGGAAGTGCTCGGAAAACTTCGGAAAACCTCGGAAAACTTTCGAATGTAATGCGAAGATTACGTGTTTTTCTAATAAAATTCCAATCTGACAGCTGTGGAATGAAGATCGGATTCAAGAGTTTTGATTTGTAATTTGCACTGGCGTTACCCTTTATGCACTGGTATACACTTTTTGCACTGATGTAACTCTTTCTTTAAACTGCACTGCTGTCAACCAATCAGAATCGAGTAATTTTTTCACGTATATTATAACAAAAATAATGAACGATTCTAATCAATAGATTTATTACATGTCTTAATAATTCAAAAGTAATTGAGTAACAAGCTTTCAAAACAGCAATACCAATTCCATGTAACTAGTTACCAACATTAAACTGCAGAACTTACATCTATTTGTTCTGATGAGGGAATTCCGGCATATTACACCCCTAAAATATACATTTTAAATTACAATGGCTGACATTTTTCTTACTCTCTTAACGGTACCACAAACTGTAATTCTTACTTTTAAAAGAAACAAAGATCACCTCCTTCATGTCTAGTGTATTAAGGGAGTTGCCCCTCAGGTGTTTATCCAGGGTTAAAACTGAAGCAGTGCATCTGAAATGTTGTGTACTTACTACATCTTGCCCGCTTTCCATCCCACTTGCCAACTCCTCTACACTTCCTTGTAGCCGATCCAAGAAGCGTGTACGGCTTGTTGCACCGGTATCTGATCGTTGCGTTGAACGATCTGCCGCCTGTGACCGACTTTCGCCCATTTCTGATTCGCGGGTGTCTACCACAGGTAAGGCCTAAAATACCAAACATCAATTGATACTTTTATCAGACGTATAAATAGCAATATTATTTATCATGTGAGCATGTTTCAGTATTTGTTCGCCTTTATTACAAAGGTCAGGGAATGGATTTCCTCATCTACCTTGACCTTCTTTAAGACTCCAAACTTAATAGTAGCTCGTTTATGTTAAGAATCGCTTATGCCGTGACACTTTTTTTTACATAAGGTACATGCAAAAACTATTTCCATGCGCTTAATTCCCGATAAACATAAGCCTATAGAAAACACACGGCAACCCTAAAATTCTCGTAAAAACGCACATAAACGTTATAAAAACTTCAAAAATACATAACGTCACTGATCGGGGGAGAATAACGCAAACGTATATATGGCTTTTTATGTGCCTGTTGGTTGTGTTAGGTTTGCAAGTTATCAGTTGTAGTAAAATGTGCAACTGCCATCCTTTTTTAGTACAGTCGATTGTCTTACATTTTATGAATTGGAACAAATTTGGCAGCTGAGTATGTGTCAAAGGCATCTCAGAACCTCTAACCCTTTTCAGTCTATCCTGTGGCGAATTATAGACCCCACCTTAGTCAATTTCGGGCAAATGGTTACTGTTAAAGTTGTGATTTCAAGAACGAAATTAAAAGCGAGCCGACTGTTAAATAATAAAACAACAGCAGGAACCATTTTTAAACTGCGAACCTACCTATTTTTAAGCCCTTTCTTTCTAAAATTTTCTTAAAACTTTATTAGGGTTTTCCCAGAAATCCCCAAAACTCTACTAAAAATGTAAACCTCATGATAGTAAACCTAGTTGTGAAAATGCGACCCCAGTCTTGTATCTTTGAATTACTTTCTATCTGAGACAAATCCCCTAAATAAATCGGCGAAGGGCTTTCATGTAGAGGCGGCATTACTCTACGATAAACCAGGATTTAAACTTCAAAACTGCTGAAACAAACTGACACGTGGAGAAACGGTAGTTTTCAGATCTTTCAATTTTTCTTAAACAATTTGCCATGATGCCGTTTTATTTACTTTTAATCGAAAGTATTACCGTGACTTAAAGAAACTCTACAAAAACAAGTCCATGGGCATAATTAGCTGTTCTCTTTTTTGCGGTCCGGATGGAGCCAATTGTAGGACATTTAGGATATTTCACGATTAGAATGCGTTGGATTAAAGTTTGAAGTTTAAGAAGGAAACATTTCAAGAATCGAAACAGAGTAGCGGCAAAAGAATCAGGCGATTATTATTATAAAGAAGGTGGCAATGTATGGATGGGTAGCTTGTGCATAAACGACAGAATTGATAAAAAATGTAGATTTAGCCACGTAAAAAGACAAAGTTAGCCTCCCTTTTTCCCAAAACTTTACGGTCGGGAGAGATTTTCTTTTTTGTGCAATGATGTTTTGGGATATAAATCCGGTTTCGACCAATTTTTGATATGAAAGCTTTTTTAAAAAAAAAAAGAAATCAAAACTGTGAAAATATAATACAAGAAAAACACTGGATTGAGGGCGTTTTCATGAAGCTCCATCGTCTCTCTGGCCATTAATCTCTATCGTCTCCCTTATCTTTCTACTTTTCTATATAAAGGTTCCAAAATAACCAATGCAAGACTTAAAGAAACTTTGAAATTAGTCACTTGAGAAACGAATAGTCCTTGGCACTTCTTTTTGTGGACAATAAATTAAAACTTTATGCACAACAAAACTGGACGCAATTGGCAAGCGAAAATGTTTGCAAGGTTAAGATCGATCAGAGTGAATCAGCGAACGAAAACAATGAAACAGTTAATGAAAGTTATTTTCTAGCTAGGGAGAGAAGGTGTTAAATATCCAGGTGGACTTGTTTTTTCGGAGTTCCTTGAAAACATTTTAAACTTTTAAGTGCCCTTTCAGCTCAAAACACTCTACAATAAAAGTGCGTACAATTAAATTTCAAGAGAAATGAACCAATAGGAAAAGCTTATTGCAAGGCGTTGACAGCACATCGATATTTAGTTTGAGAAACTTCCTTATCATTCATAGTGTGTTTTCAGCTTTAACGGAAGTTCAATGCCGCGTGAATTTTTAGAAATTTGTTCAGAACTAGTTTAAAACAACGTGACAGATTCTGAGTCAAACTTTTATCTAAATAAGAACTTTGTATTTTGCTGACTTAACTGCGAAATTTTTCGAGAAAGAATTGTCCTTTCAACGCTATACATTGTATATATAACATGTAAAAATCTGGAAATGCAAACTTTACAATATGGACACTGGCACCAGTTCAGATTGTCAAGTTTTTAGCAGCAAGTACAAAATATTGAGAACACGGCAAGTTTCTGGTACCTATACAAAAAAGCGTTTGTACCTGCAGTCATGACTGCCTTACCAGCGTTAAACTTAGTTTCTAAAAAGTCATGAAAAAATTCCCAGCAGAATTTAATAGTTACGCTTATTGGCTTACGGTAGAGCGTTGACAACACAACAATGTCTGGTTTCAATAGACGAACTATCCCCATTGTCATTATTCAAGTACACTTTTTTTGTTGAGAATCAAAAAGAGTTTTAGCAACTTTAGGCTCGAAATGTTCTTATTTTCTTTTCAGCTGCCAAATATCTTTCATCGCTGAAAATCATGTAAACGCCTTTAGGTACTTTTGTGATTTGAGGCATGGAAGACAGTACTGTATCTTCAGTATATTTTTTAGTGAAAAGATACCACGAGTACGTGTGTAATTTAATATCAATACATATTTTTTCTTTACGTTTTCAATTCCGCCTACAGTACGATTGTTCTAATTTATTCTTATTTTTCAGGCGATTTGAGCCTCACTCTAACTACTGTACTAAACAAGTGTCCAGCATAAGCGGAAGTTGAAAGTTGATCCCATATGGGTTTTTATGGGTTTTTAATATTTTACGAAACACTTCCAGCAGAATAACATTTATGACCAGGCGTTGATAACATATTTATATCTAGTTAGATAAGCTTTTGTCATTCCCCAAGAGCGTTCAGCTTCAGCGGAAGTTGGAAGTTGATCCCCTTGACGTGTGCTAATTAGCAGGGCTTTAATTTGTGGTTGTTTTGTTGAAAAACACTTCAAATGCAAAATTTCAAATTCAAATCAGAACGCTGCGCAGCAAAATGTATACGTATAAAACTGAAATTGTATATTTCCTAACAAGAAATTCAACAGTTATAGTGGTTTTAAATTTTATTAAAAAAAAACACATTCCAGCAGCCGCGGTACGCATATTGCAAGGCGTTGAAGTAGAGATACTGATATTTTGCTTGCAGGATTTTTCTCGTGTCCAGCAAGGTCACCGAGTATGTTCAGCTTTTGTGGAAGTTTTAAAAGTACTGATTTGGTGTTTGTTGTCTACAAGTAGTTAGAAGCAAGTTTAATGAGTAGGAGCTGAAACTATACATACATGTTAAAAAAAGCTAAATCGACTGTAAGATTTTTGTTAAATGTTTATACGGACTCGAAAAGATATAATACTGTAACTCTAACTAAAACAGGTCAAAAACCAATAAATGCAATTACATTTATAAGCAATTAAAATGACTCCGATCCGAAAGCAGCTCCTGCATACTGTTAGATAGTTTCTTTAACTTATGCACTGTTTCGAGAACACCACAAAAGGATTCGAAAAATTTCAACTTTGTTATCTGTGAGTAGAGTAGTATAAGCGACAAATCCAAAGCGGTTGTGGTCTAGAACATTATAATAAAAATTAATCGGTTTTTCATCTCCCACGTAGCTTGGTCACAGCCGAAGCAAATGACTTCTGATTATCGATTTATGTAATAACAGTTGCAAGTATCTTAGTTTGAGCTGTGCGATTCATCCTCTCCCAGTAAGGTTTGTGAAAAATGATAAACAAAATATATTTTGCCTTATATTCGACAGAATAAAAGTGCATTGTTCAAAAATAATGCTGGCACGTTGCTTGCAAGAAAAGACCACTCAAACTCATTTTATGCGCTTGTGACATGAACTTGTGAATAATGTCGCCGCGTAGATCTAAATAGATGCAATGTCCACTTGTGTACCAGTATACAGTTAACTAAAGTAAGGATGCCTTCAAAACGCGGTTTGATGCTGTACGGAAAATTAACGTTAAAATCAATGGTAGATAAAAGCTAGTGAGTTTGACCTTGTAAGCTTGCACTTGTTTGTATAAAACATTTCAAAACATTTGTGAATAAACAGAGGATCTAGCATGAAATTTACGGCAGAGATCAGGCATTTGTCAATGTGCAAAGGCCAAAGCGTACAACATACCGTTTGGGACACAACTGTACCCACAGTCACCATCGCAGATGCATTTCTTATTCCCTTGACAACCATCGGAAAGGTTACACGGATCCTCACAAAATCTTGCTGCACTTTTTCTCGTTCTCGGACAAGCTGGTGGCAAAGAAAGTATCAAATTTAATCTGGAAATAGCAATATTCGGTCATAGTATAGCAGTAGTTCCATGTGAATGTGTTTATCTCCTTTAGTACTTACCTAGGGCTGGTGCGCAAAGACCACAACCAAACAAAGAAGCGAAAATGAGCAGAAGAAGCTTCATTTTGTATTAAGATGTGTTAACAGTACTTGCACGACTGACAGCGTTGAACACCATACGAAACCTTTAATGAACTGAGATGTCTGCACGCTCGCAGAACTGAGAATCGTGTCAGTTTCCTGGTTGATGAATTACGACACGACTATATACCTGGGATATCGTGTGTCTGATTTATAAAAACAATGGAGCCTAGAATGTTTGTCAGTCACAGCTGGCAGTCGTGCTGAGCCGCTAAGTGATGCTTATCAACACCTACACCCTGACTCAAAGCCAAAATTAGAGACACCTCGCCCTTCCTTTTTGTGTCACGATCGAGCTGAAAGCGAACAAAAATGCCTTCTGTGTAGGACAGGGGCAATAATTTTGAAAACTTTCATTTAATAGGGGTAGGGTAGGGGGAGAATGCGTGTACATATGTTTCCTCAATGGGACGGGAGCAAATCGAGTAAGGCATGCGGGTTACAAAAGTACTGTATCTCACTGCGCACGACGAATGTGCAAAGTGCTCCATAATCAAACTTAATTGTATCAATGTTTATATACTTAGTACCTGAAGACGTAATATTTCGCAGCGAGATTTCGGGCAGTAAACTGCACACACACATGTAGTACACGCATTTTTTTAATAAGAACAAACTTTAAAAGGAAACCCAGGCTGAGATTGGCCCAAAAATTAAGAACAAGCTAAGAACAACCACTTGGCTGAAATTTTGAGAAAAATTTAAGAAACTCGATAGATCCTTAAACACAGATTGAGATGTACATGAAAACAAAACATGTCAGAATCTAGCATGGTCAACGGGCGCTGGAAGAGTGATTAAGCAAACTCGTCACGTTCGCGGACGCTGTGTTGATGATTTCACATTTTTTCGCTGAACGAAACAATAGCAAACACAAGTTTCTTAGTGCCATCTTACATATATTGTTCCGGGCAGCTAATTTACTGTTTAAAAATATCAGGATATAAGAACAATTTAAGAAAAACTTGAGGCGGAAATCGCCAAAAAATTAAGAACAGCCGAGGCTGAGCCGAAAGTTACTGGTTCTTATAAAAAAAAAGCGTGTAAGTGCTTTTTGCAAACTTGTTTTAAATTGCCTCGCATCAGTTCTTTATTTCATTCTCGGAAACTATTTAATTTAAAAAGAGGATAACGAAGAACAAGTGCGGCGAGAACTCGAAGATCGAAACTCGAATCAAGTACTTCGATATAAGCATTCTATCTTCATTTCCGCAATTTAAGACAGTTTTTTTTTAAAAAAAGATATTGATCAGTCTTGATCAATATATTTATATATGGAGTCCACCAAGTGACTAACCTCAATAAACAATACTGTGGTGTATACTTGGCCTTTTAAATCTAGTTTATATTTCGAATTCACCGTGAGTGACCTTCGTGGCCGGAAATTTAATAATCCCTGCTTCTCACTCATATTATGATAGCAAATTTTAAAGGTACAAGCGTACTGTTGACGCGACGATATCTCTCGCTCCATACTCAAAGTCGAATTATTTGGAAGCTCCAAGCCCGTGACAAATTTTCGAAAACTTCCTTTTTAAATGATCACTGATGCGCAAACAAGTTGTATAGGTAATCATACGACTTCGAGATCAATTTAGAATTTCTTTGCACGAGTGAGTTTTTAAAAAAGCTCAAATTGCAAGAGCCGGTCTTTTTGTAATATACATGAAAAAATTTTCAACGCGCGCGCCGGAAGTACAACGATTTGGATCGGACGAATAAATTTATTCTGATGGGCAAACCATAATAATAATTTACAATTTTCCATTTCCATTCTGTTCTCTTGTGTTTCAAAGATCGAAGTTCATGAAAAATATCCTGAAATAAGTTCAAAATTGTAAACGAGAAAAGTCTGAAGGAAATTTGCACTGTGTTAACTTTTTCTGCACTCAATTAACTTTTTTTGCACTGAACTAACAAAAAACTGCACTGCTCTCAGCCAATCAGAATCAAGTAATTTTTTCATGTATATTATTAGGAATGTAATACTGAAAAGGAGGTTAACTAATAGTTTGTTTGCGTAAACTGCATTGTGGTTATACTTTAGTGGGGGGGAGGTGGTACAAAGGTTGATAAGCTGAAAAGCTTCAACAACAGACTAACTACAACCTGAATTTGTTCTTAATCTGCAAGCTCTTAGTTTCTAGCAAAGCAAATTTGAGCTTCATTGACAATGCTGCCTGATTAGGTTGCAGCTCATGTAGAAGTGTGCACATCATGAAAAACTAAGCCTACAAAACAAAGAACTGCTGCAACTGTAATAAAGGTTCAACTGATAACACTGAGTCATGTTCAGATGTAATTGTTTTGTACTATTTCAATGACTTGGGGAGTCTTGGTGACTGCATATGACACATTATACAACCCAAGGCCAAATAAAAAAAAGGGTTAAAGCATCCTTTTTTCTAAATTTTTATTGTCGGGTAGGCAGTTTTCATTTCTATTTTTTATTTTATTTTTTAATCTTTGGAAACAACTCAGTTTGAAGAGAAAAAAAGTGAGTTGCAGACTCTGTGTCTGAGTGATTTTCAAAGTGTCCAATCAACATCTCACTAGAGAAGGATCGTGCTGCATGTTTATTTGACAAAGTTCTGTCGTTTTTGTCTTTCACAAATATTGGATTTCAGCGTCAGTAGAAAAAAAACTACAAGCGTTTGGCAATGTTGACAACGTTTTAAAGCAACTGCATAGAAATAAAAAATAAAAATTATTATTGGTCAGAGACTTTTCCAATGGTCAGGCAGGGATGCTAACCAACTTATTAGTTTTATTTGGCCTTATTATGTGTATAGTGCAGCTGTTGTTTGAAAGGTCTTAACTGACTATTTTTAACCAGCTCTATAGGGAGGGATTGTTTTCGCATTCTGGCACCTTGCCAACAGCACCCTTTGTAGTAAGTTTTTAGTTAAATTTGGAATTACTCTGTTTTAGAGATATTAGTTTCGGATTTTTTCTTACTTCTATACCAAAGAGACCAAAAGTCACAGGATGGATTAGTTAATTATGCAATTCTCTTAGCCATTAAGCAATTGAACGTTTTAATTATTGATAAACAATTTTGCCACTGAACATGCTACATGCTTGCAAAGCTTAATTCAAATCACTATTTAAGAGACTGTCTGCGAACAACTCACTTAGGTGTCAAAATCACAGATTTATCCAAGTTAATCTTGGTTCAAATCTGCTTTACTTATACATGTAATACTAATGGTAAGTATAAAACACATTTTCTTTTGTTCAAACAATTTCTGTCTTTAAGTATTTATATAGGCATTTTAAACTTTATTATGACATAATACAGTCATGTAACAGGGCTGTACCTATCATTTTTTTTATCAGGGCATTGGCAACAGTGCTGATACAGTTTTTCTTTCTTCTGGGGGCAAAGAGATGACACTTATAAGAGCGTCGTATAATATATAGTCACTTTGTTGATTTCTAGGGGTCCCACCAGACCCTCCCTCCCCCCAGAAACTGCTAGGTATAGCCCTATGTCAGGCCCATATCAAGGGGGTACGGGTTGGGCAAGTACAAACCGTTAATGACCAAAAAAGGTGACCACCTCAGACTAGCAGTGGTTCTTAAACCAGGCAATAAAATCTTAATCAGATTCAGAAGCATGACTGCATGAAAGATAAACCCAAAATGCAAGGGGTTCCTTCCTTTCTTTCACGTTGCAATTGACTCAATAATTCACGTGTTAGTCCTTATGTAGTTCTGAGGTCTATGCTGAAAAAAGCAGCATTATAAGAACAGATCAAAACTGGCAGCAACAGTATTACAGAACTGTGTTCTGTCATAACAAATCTATGGACTGCCCCAGTTGACCAACTGTGTGACAACTGTAATTTCATAGTGATCATTTTACTTAAAACATGTTTGATTAAAATTGCCATGCTGAATTGTTGTTATGCACTAATATGCTTGAAATATTCTCTTTCTTAATTGAACTTAAAGAATTCAATAAAAAAATTTTAAAACAGCTTTACACCAACCAGGCATGTTCAATTTTCTGAGCACCCTCAATATTTTGTGCTTTTGACCTTTGATGTTCCTTCAGAAAAAAGAAAAGCATTTTTATACTTCCAAGGGGGGGGTATTGGGGGACTAAAAACTGCAAAACTACAACAAAATATGCCAAAAACTACCAAACCATGTCCAAACCCATTAAAAAACCAAAACTGGAATGAATTTTTTTTTAAATTTTGATATTTTTTAATTGTTAACAATATTGATGCTAAAAGCAGAATTGTGTTCCAGGCATATAATTTGATCAAAAGAGCATTTCAAAAGAACCTTACTTTGTTCATAAATACAAGTTAACAGAATAATACATATGCTAATAGTTATAAGGCCAGTGATAAAAGTCTGTGAATTATATCAGGAAACTGTAAAACCACCTTCGATAAAGACTAACAACCAAAAACTGCAGTGCTGAAGAAAACTACAAAACTGAGCTTCAAAATCTAAAACTCTGAAAAACCAACGCAAAAAGAGCAAAAACTGCAAACCCTCTTTTTATCTCTATTTGTTTTTCTTCTCCTAAAATAATTATCAAACATAGGTGCAATGTATCACAAATTACCTTCAATTTAGAAGAGCCCTTGACAGTTTTAGATTCTAGTTTTCAATCTAATCACCTCTAAAATGTTGGGAAAGCCTTCGCAGACTGTTTGAGTTTTCCGAATTTTTCCTGGGGAGCACGGTCCGCGTGCTAGCCTCAAAAAGCGGGCGTCTCATTTCCTTCACGGTGGGGGAAATGAGGCGTCCGTTTTTGGTGCTACCCGCACGTTCGCACAGGTCTCCCCATTAAGAAACACACTGTACTCGGATCAACACGCGACTTCGAACTTATTGAAAAAGCAACATAAAATATTATATGCTGGCAGTGCTGTGATAGAAAGTGTGTTCGCTTCATGAGTCCCATGCAATCTACTGTAAAGAATTATGATCGAGCGATCGATCGGCACAAGCCACAACAAGTTGAACAAATGAGCAAGCAAACTTTTCGGGTTTTTATAGAATTATGGCATCTGACTGAACTACTTGGCTTGTATACACCTAAAGTACAAGCATTGTGAGTCTAAAAACATCAAAATACAATGCACATTTTCATTTATGAAGAATTGAAAGCTAGCAGTAGCCTGTAAGGCTGGATAAATTGAGTATTGATACTTTGTTGTGAGAACCAGCACAAACAGGTGTGATGTCACCGTCGAGCAAACTGTGTCTCTACATATAAGTCGACTTACCTATCTTTCACTTCTATTTTGTTCCCTTGACAGGCGAGCTCGCCTCCATAAGATCACTTATTAATCATTTCGTCTTCTGCCAAGTTCCGTTTTGAAGAGTTCTGCAACACTAGTCACTTTCTTGGCAAAAGAGAGCGATTGCGAGATCCACACATGCGAGCTGGCGAAAGCCGTTCGTACGTACATGTAAAAGCCATAACTTGCTGTCTTTCTGCAGCGGTAATTCGCAACTGCATCTCGTTTAGGACACTGAACATTCCATTGTAGAAATAATTTTTATAAATACGGAATTACTATTATTTACAAAAAGCTACAGCTGCAGAGCATGCACGTTGTATCGTTGGCTGTTTACTTATTTGCTCGGCAGTTGGCTCAGCCCAGGCCACCTTCATACCGCTGCCACTTTTCTGTTGTACTGTAGGGCGCGGTTACATGAAACCAAGGGCGCCAGGATCCGAAAAATGTTTGGGGATGTTCTTTTGGGTTTTTTCCTAAAAACCAACAAATATAGTTTAACAAGACTGCCGAAGATATATAGCCGTTTATAAATTTATTGAAACTGCGAAATTATTACACATTATCACTTCGTTCATCTGGGCAGTACAATGTCGCTTTTCGTTTTACTACAAGCTTTAGCTATCATTAAAATGTGAGTATATTTTTCGGCCTGTAGAGGTTTCTACGTTCTAACGGCCAAGGGAAAACTATCTAAAGCCGTGTATACTGAA
Organism: Umimayanthus nakama; assembly: GCA_027574985.1. Classification (NCBI taxonomy): domain Eukaryota; kingdom Metazoa; phylum Cnidaria; class Anthozoa; order Zoantharia; family Parazoanthidae; genus Umimayanthus; species Umimayanthus nakama. The sequence goes on from JAOBRG010332640.1 coordinate 12,014, forward strand.
AATTAAAAGTCAAACCTTTTGTCTTCCTGCCAGCCTCTGGGTAAATATGGCTGCATGAACGACATCTTATCTTATAAAACAGACCCCTCAAGTCATGGTAAGCCACAAAAATCTCACGGATTTTCAAAAATATATTTTTTAAAAAAAATCTCCTCGTTTTCCCCCATGCTCAAAAATGAAACGCAGCTCAAGCAAATCTAGTGAACAAACTCAGCCACAAATGTCCTCAGAACCAGATGGATGTATGTTTTAACTGTCGGATGAATAAACGGTTAAACTCAAAACTCTGCATTATTATAAACGATTTGTAATGGCAGTTATGTAATGTTTTAACACCAAACTTTTGAAACCTCCACCCTTTCCCCTCACCTTTTGCACTTGCAACGCAGGCTATTTAAAACCATGCACAAGAGAACTATAATTTTGTATTAAATTTTGCGCAAATACAGATATTAACATATTTTTTTCATGTTTTTTCATGATATTTTCTACACAAAAATACTGACAACCACCTTCATTTGCATAGCCCCGAAAAAGAGAGATAGATGTCAATGTTCAGATTTTTGAAGATTTTCCCAAAGTCCTTTGCTCATTTCATTTTATTGAAACCTCCAGATTTTTGGGATTTTAACTCCAGATTTCCAGTGTTTCAAGGTTGAGGTCAGATGTCTGTATAAAGCTACGTTGGCATCCACTGACCATTGTAACAAAGCTAAAACAGCACCGCTCAAATACACTACGCCGCCATTCTTGAACCCACAGCGCATGTCTCTTTGTGATCCCTCTCCCCCTCCCCCACTCCCACGGGTACATGTAAGTGAGATATCATATCCTCAGATAGATATGGTTTTTGTGCTGAATGGTCAGTGGGTATACATTATGAAAATGTTGGTCTGAGAAAAACTAAGAATAAGAGGTGCTTAACCAGATATTCTTGTCTAATTTTAGGTTCAGAGCTCAAGCTAAATTGGATAGGGGAATATTTGTGTTATAATCTCAAAAAGGGTAGGCGGATTTCACAAAACTTGCCGCAAAAGCACTCCGACAAAAAATAAAAGTAGAGCTTATTTCAGCTTAATTTATGCTTGACACATCTCAAACAAAATATTCGTGAGATAAATATACTTGATGTTTAAAAGCTTTCTACAGTTTATGACTGGCACATAATTTGTTATATCTGTAACACAGTCCAAGCTTTAGTTATTAAGTTCCACTAGTGTTCTAGCAAATTCTGTGCACACAGCATTCGCGTGCACACAATCACGGGAGGTTTGTAAGCTGCGATGCAACACATCTTTTCCTTAATTTTGCCTCCATCTTGTTGGTCCAGCCACGGACAAAGCTATCTTTCCCAATCGTCAAGCCAGTCTTGGTAGTGATGTTTGTCAACCATTTTTGTGGTTTTCCCACGATAAGAAACGTTTTTCTCAGAGGCAACCGTGGGCAGGAACACCTTGAAGAGCCTTCGTATGGCACGCTTAAGATGATGTCCCCCTCAGAGATTGTCTGGGCTGTGTCAAAGAAGATCTTTAGGATCTTCGCCTCGTACCTCAATAGGCGCTTGGTCGTATGCGGAGCAAGAGCACTTTTGACTTGTACCTGGAGAGCTATGACCAATCACATTATCATTTAGTGTGAGTTTTGAACCAAAACAAAAACGTTGTTTGATAACAGTTTATTCTCAACCAAAGAGAACGTTCACATAAGCTACAAACATGGTCAAAAGTTGTTGGAACGAAGTCGTTGTGTAAGCTGGAAAACTAAACTTTAATTTTGAACAATTTTAGGCCTATGAAATTGTGAAAATGGTCGAAATGTTACATAAAAACTATTTTGATCCCCCCTGCCCCCTATAAAATGATGGAAAATCGTATACTGCAAATAAAAAGTGCGTCCCAACTCTTTTTTACTAATATTGTAAGTTAAAAAAAACACTTTGTGTGTCTTCACACGGCATTTTCAAAATCCGTATCATAGAACTCCAAGGCATGTGCAAGCACCCGGATTAGGATTAGAAAAAGCTAGAAATCACTAGCTAGCCATAGTGTTTCAGGATAGATTTTTTTCAGTTAAAAAAACGGTTTCAATCGCCGGAATGGAGAAGTATTTCAGTCTTTAAAGCATGAATTCTCAAAAGCAAAAAACCTTCCTCCTGATCAAAGCATTTCTAGAAAATTACTCTAACCCACCCCTTTTTTTAGTTTTCTTATAAATAAACACACACTCATTATATATCACAAGTAACGTGTTGTAGTCTATACACTAGACCATTTCGTAACTCCACGTAGCAACCGACTTACCGAACGAGCTATGTCGGCAAGCCAAATCCAGGTCTACTTGTGAACATCTAGGACAGCGTCCTGCGAAGGAAAATACAGCACTGAGTTAATACACCGTGTAGAAAGAGTAAAACAGCATAAAAATAGATATTACGTACCCGAAGTTCTGAGTTTGCCAACATGCGCAGTTGAGTTGTGAGTGCGAACCACAGGAATGACCTTAGGATTAGGACTAATCACAAAAACTCTTTGTTTCACCCACACATTGACCATTGCCTTATTTACCTCATAAAAGAAAGTTACTCTTAAGTTCTCCGAAAACAGCAGACATTCATTTTTCTTACCTTTCTTAGTGCATCTCTCGCGACAGCTTTGCTTTGTTCGAAAGTTATTCTCGTTTCCAAAACATCCACCATAGTTGAAATTCACACAACGTCTGGATGTAGGGTCAAATGCCCAACGCGTCTTGTTGTTTGTGCATGGTCCCGGCTCCACACGTGAGGCGCAGACATCAGCTAAAGGGTTATAACAGTGGGGCATGTGATGCATAAATACATACAGTACAACATACTCTAATCTTTATGTAGACATACATGTATCCGTGCAAAACAATCAATCTGAAACCAAGCATCACTGAGCAGAAGGTGCTCAGCTTAAATACATATAGTGCAACATACTCTAATTTGTATGTAGGCTAACTTGTGTCCGTGAAAAACAATCCTGAAACCAAGCATCGCTGAGCAGAAAGTACTGAAAGCTTTGCCCCCACCCCCCTCTCCAACCTCCCTAAAATTTTCAAGATTACAAAGAGTTAGTGTGACAAAGTGTCCGCTTCAGCCCCCCCTCTCCCCCCCCCCCCCCCTTCACAATATTGAGTCACTTATCAGCTCATTTAGTCTAAGGCTGATTCATGGTTAACGGAAATAAATCACTCGTGAGCAAGCTCCCCTCTCCATATTTTCAGTACCAAGCTCTGGTTTTCTTAAAAAATTAAGTTAAATCGGTTCACAACTAGTAAATAGTGGCTTCAAAAAAATGCCTTGAGCGTGTGTTTA
>JAOBRG010332751.1:0-15344 GCA_027574985.1 Umimayanthus nakama
ACAATTTTATTTGCCAGATGTTATTCCTGTTCAATATCATTCTTGTATCAAAACTCAGATAACTCATTAGGGACTCTCCGTTCCCCGTTTTTCTGTTCCTCGTTCCCCGTTCCCTGTTTTAGTAACAACCATTTGCTCATGTTGATATATTTCATCACTACTAAGTCTGAATCTTCACGCTATCGGCATGTCCACAAAAAGCCCGTTTCAAACGTCAATACTGTGCTACGTGTAAACTGAGTCGAGTTTCATTAAAGCCGCGTTAAACTTGACTGAGGGTCCACTTCTCAAAATACTGATTGTGAAAGTCTAACGAATTTATTTTGTACAGATGATTCATCATTCCTGGCAAATTTATTAAAGTTACGTTGAGTTAGAGGTATTTGCGGCCGATTTATGGTTAGAACGATCTTTTCTTAAAAAAGGGACTATTAATGTCATACATGACCCTGTTTGAATCCTGTCGAAAATTTCTGTTTTCTCACAACTTTATTCGTAAGTATGTTAATTCTGTCTTTTTTGACTCACTCGTATTTTAATTGTTTGCTTTGAAAATAAATTGAAAGTAGTTATAAGAAAATGCTATATTAGCATATAACTGGCCGGGTAAAAAGAACAAATAGATGCAACCATAGTATTTTTATGAGGTTTCTGTGATTTCTGTTTCAACCAATGCTATTTTTTGCCCTTTGCGGCCTTAAATCACGCCATTTTTGCACACTTGTCAGTCTCGTCAGAATTTTTCGTGTTGCGGCTCCCATGGGTATATTTTAGTCACACTTGTTTGCCTAGTCTTGTCATCGCTATTGTCACAAGCAGTGTTGCGAAATATTTTCAGTTCGGTAACTAAAGGTTTAGCATCTCATTTGTTTTGTTTTGTTTCGTTAAAACGTTTTCTCGTGTTCAAATCTTGTGGTGTTTCAATGCAGTATTTAAAGAAAACTCAACTTAAATAACTTCGATTTTTCGTTCAGTTGTTCTCAAACCTGAACTGGGAAAAGACTTAAAGAGGAATCCCGGAGGAATCGATGCATTTTACGAGTTATTAAATTACCAGTTACACCACTCAAAGTAGCTGCAAGACCGGTTTTAATTCGGGTTTGAACATTTGTTGCGAAATATTTTCGGATGGAAGTACATAAACCGAGCTTTCATAATGCAATTCATTTTGATGAAGCGTTGCCTTTGTGGTATGCTTCAGAGTTGAGATTTTACTTTACCTTCCCAGAACTTTATGTCGTAAGAACTACAGCGATTACGAATGGAAATCGACCCGCCGGCAGGACTGCCCCATATTCAGATTCAGGCTGCAAGGGAAGCAAATGGGCCGGAATTGGCGCCTATCCCTGAAGGTAAACCTCTCCTTTGGCAACAACTTGAACCAACCTCCAACCACGTGGCAGTAGAAAGCTGGGAAGAAGAGAAAGGAAGCTTTTTGAGCGAGAGAACTCCATTATTGCACTCAACAGAGAGTGAAATGAGCAATAGGGGTCGAGCAAATAGCTTCTACAACCAGAGTTTCACAACCAGTCAAGCATCTCTGTTTATCCCGTCCATTCAGGTGTCGCTGTACTCGAGTAGAAGAGATTCACACTCGGTGTTCTCCGACTTCGACAGCGTCAAACCGTCAGAAACGTCGTTAAAAGTGAGTACGTTCACAAACGCGTCACGCCAACAACACACCACGTCTCTTGCCGTCTCGTTGTTGGAAAAGATAACGGAAGATGGAAAAGCGCCGGCGTTTCTGGCGCTGTGGAACATCCTCAACATGATTCAAGGCACAAGTGGCGTGCTTGGGACGCCGTACGCGGTTGCGCTCGGCGGAGTTGCGACTCTTATCGCCCTGGTTGTTCTGGGCCTGATGTGCGACCTGACAGGCGTGTTGCTTGTCGACTGCCTCTACCAAGTGTCGCCCAAGAGTGGTCGAAGAAAACGTGTGCGAGAAAGTTACTCCGAGATTGCTGCAGATGTGTGGGGTCCCTGTGGAGGCAAACTTGTTGACTTCATGACTGTGGTGTACTCGTACTCTTGTTGCACACTTTACATCATGCTGCTTGGCACAACGGTTCATGATCTGTTTGGAACTCTCACCCCCCTGACCATCGACCAGTGGTGTTTAGTTTGCGCCTGTGCTGTCCTTCCAATGGTCTTCGTTAGAACCCTATCAGTTTTAGCCTGGATAAGTATGATAGCTGTTTTCGCACTCATGAGTTGCGTCTTTATTCTCCTAGGTTTTAGCGTAGCGCATTCAGGTTCTTGGTCCGCGAGCACCACCGGGTCGATGTTGCACTTCGACCCGCAGAAATTTCCAGTTGCGCTAGGCATTGTTGTGTTCAGTTTCTGCGGACATTATGTCTTCCCAGGCGTTGAAGGTTCGATGCGTAAGCCGCAGAATTTTAACAAGACAGTCCATGGGGCGTTTACATCCAACGTTATCCTAAAACTAGCCCTAGGCTGTCTTTGTTTTCTTACATTCGGCGCGAACACTAACCCTATTGTTACTTTAAATTTATCAGCCATCACCCACAAAGGCATTATAAGTATCATAACAAACGTTTTCATGACAATCAATGTATATTTTGGCTACCCGCTCCAAATGTACGTGGTGTCGGGAACTTTAGACCTGATACTACTTCCCAAACTTCCAACAGCTTGCTGGCAAGGGCGAAAATACCACGTGGCCTGGACTCTAGTTTCACGGACAGCCTTGGTGTTTAGCACATTCGGCGTAGCGATTGCGGTACCACAGTTTGGTCTCCTTATGAGCATATTTGGCAGCGTGCTGGGAGCTTGTTTGTCCTTCATTTTTCCGTGTGTTTTGCACCTCGCCCTCAAAAGAAAAGACAGTTGCTGGTTACTGATCTGTGTAGAAATTATTGTAATAGTGACCGGAGTTGTTGCTGGGGTTCTTGGAGTTGTATATTCCTCAATGGCTTTGAAGGACGCGTATCAGTAGTTAGTTCATAAAATGTCGTAAAAACCTGCTGATTATCAGATCCCGAGTTTCTATGCACTCTTTGTTTATTTATTTTTATTTGGAAACTTCTATCAGGGTCTCAACAAAAAAAGCTAGAAAAACTCACAAATTTATAAACTAGTATTTGCCAGTCGGTAAAACCAGCCCCAAATATCTTTAAAGCGTAAATAATATTTGCAAACTAAAATAGAAAAAACACCTTTAATCAGTTTATGCTCTTCGGTCACCATAGAAAAACAAGGTAATTGCGTCAGTTTTGTTTTGTTTTAATGCTTGTATCAAACTCATAGCTAGCATTGTTATTGTAATTTAAAACTGTACTTTTTGAACTATTATGAATAAATTACCAGTTGCAAGAAGTATTGCGTTGTCACGAAATTTTGTGATAAAACTCAGTAAGGCATATAGAAAACTCCTGGACTTGTTAGTTTCTGTACATGAATACATGCATAGTTTGCATTGAGGAATCGTTTGTTTGTTGCAGAAAGTTTACTTTTGGTTAATCTTCCCTCCCTCCTCCTCCAAATTGTCCAAAGCCGTAGCGAACAGATAATCCCAGGCTTGTGACCGAATTTTAAGGTAGCTAAACGTAAAATATATTTTAGTATATGTTTTGTTATGTTATGTTCTATAACTAAAAATTGTTTCTTTCCAAATAGTTGGACTTTAATTTTCTCCCGGGCGTGACGTTGCTTGGACAGCCAGTAGTCCAAAAAAAAAAATAATAAAAAGCAGAACTGCCTTGTTTTGTTTCGAAGTTTCACGCTAGAGGTGAACGACGCTGGAAAAAGTACAAAAGAGGTTGAATTTGACATAAAAAAGGTTTAAGTTGTAATAATTTCAATAGAAAAAAATTGGAAAATGTTGCTAAGCAAAGGTGCCTTGCCTAGAAGTGCACTACCACCAAACACCCAATCTTTGTGTATCACCCTGAACTCAAGGTTATCCGATTTTCATCTCGGTGAGCAGCAGTGCTTTTTGATGCTTTGTGGCATTTACAGTCTTTTGAAGGCTCGATTACATGGCAAAACTCGGCCCCGGCAGAGTTTTAAACCTTTGCGTGGGAAAGTATCTAGCCGCAACAAACGTGATAACCGAGTTTTTCCGCTTGTCAATTCACAGCGTAGACGCAAAATTTAACGGCCTCCTCGGTTCGGGCTGAAATTTCATTGCGATTACATGAAATGTGACAGCTCATTTGACCGGGCTGAAAACTTGAGCCCGCCTTGCAGGGCTGAAATTAAACTCGCCATGTAATCGGGCCCTGAGTTGAGCATAACGAATCGAGTATACATACTGTTTCATGAACTTTTTCACTCGTAAAGCACTCTTTTTGCGTTAGTCGAGCATTTGCCAATTTAAACCGCGTCAATTGGATTGATCAGTTGGAAAATACTATTTTTCACCGAAAAAAGAGCTATAAATTTTCACCATGCCTTAATTCTTTGGGAAAAAAACCATCATATTTTTGATGGCAGCTCGAACATACTTTGTACAAGACAGTGTCGACTCACAAGAAATGGCAAATCCTAGTTTTGAAGAAACCGCAATGTTATTTTCGCCGGTGTCTCTTAAAACTTGTCTCGGTGTTTTCTTTAACTTGGTCCAAGGTTCCACCTGCCGCATGTCAGTTACTCACGAATCAGTTTTGAAAGAACGAAAATTGTTTTTCTTTACTTATTCCCTTTCTTTGAATTGACAATTGTTTCTCTATCATAAACTATACGACTTCTATATGCTCATGGTATTGCAACTGCGATGACTACTCAAAATTTAATTTAAATGACCATATAAACGTCTTTTCCTTCGAGCAGATCCGAGCAAAAATCAAGCGCCCGAAAATCTGTCGCGTGGGCGTCTTCAACAGAAAATCGAACTTTGGATTCATTCGTTGTCTTTCGCAACTGGTCGGAAACAAATATTTTTCTCCAAAATCTTGCGAGTATTTCACAAGAGCGTTTGGTGTATTTTGTACGCCAGGTGAATTTACCAAGTAAATTGGATCTAAATATAGAAAGGTTATTTTTAGCACCAAGGACAGGGCCAATCAGAAGGCAGTGTGAATACTTGTTCTTTCATATGAAGTCGCCTTGAAACAACATGCAGAAACAAGATGGCGGCCATTAGCAAAAAGACTGGGAAAAATTGGGTGAAATTAAATGTTGGTGGAACCGCTTTCCTGACTACGAAACAAACTCTTTGTAGGCATCCTAACTCATTTTTATATAGACTTTGTGCTGAAGACCCAGATCTACCATCGGATAAGGTAAGAGCGTTGTTTTATTTTATGGAGTGTTCTTCTTTCTAAAATTTATGAAGTGTCTGCGACCAAAGTGAGTTTGTCTATTGTACCCATAGGACGAGAATGATGCTTATATGATTGATAGGGATCCGCGGTATTTTGGTCCCATTCTCAATTACTTACGACATGGAAAGCTCATAATTGACAGAAATATTGCTGAAGAAGGTAGGGGCTTGCTCTGTTTTCGTAGCTTGAACGATTTTTGGTTCACACTTGAGGCGAAATGCATTTGATTTTGAATCATATATTTTGCCTGTTGGCTGTGTAAACACTAGACTTTGACGATTTTCCAGTCGAAAGAAAACTTGCAACTAGTAGACTGCTCCAATGACAGGTAACACCGTAGTACTGTGGAAGAAATAGTATATACACAACTCCAGAGCTTACAGCATAAAGATTGCACACCAGTAAACATGGAATCGAGCGCAGTTGTTCTGACAGGGCGGGCAAGCAGATCACGAAATAATTTACTTGTCAAACGCCTTTCCAGTTCTTTAAGCCGATTTTCAATTTGAAGTTTACTCGTGCGCTTGTGCTTGCTGCATGTAATATTTCTTGGTCGATCAAACGTGAGCATTTGGCAATCTTTTATTATTAGAAGTGGAAGTACCGTACCACTACATAGTACTGCGCGACTTGAGATGTTGCAGTCCACAATACTTTTAGTTTTCCTTTACGCATTCTTAACAAACTTTTAACAAATTTAAATTACTATGGAAGCGATAGCCAGCACTGAAAATAATACAAAACTTTAAGGCTATTATAGAACACAGGTTCGCTTGTTTTGAACAAGCTGGAGTCTTCTTTGCGAACAGAAGCCATGTAGTGTTGATACCTGTCACTCACGCTGTATAATGTATGAACTGTTTATGTAAATTTTATGATTCTAGTTTTACTTTAGAACATAGTGTTTAGTTGTCAATGATTAGACTGGTATTCAATCTGTGCAAATAATTTTGCTTTTGACAGTATTGAGGGATTCAAATGAGTCGCAAAGTTTTTACTTTAATTTTCTTCCCTTTTGAAACAGACAAACTAATAGCAAGGACTATTAGAACAACGTACATGAAAAATATTGTGTGCATATTGTTGAAGAGCACTCATTTGTTTAGTAATTAACTGCAAGCAAATGCAGTTTGCTGTACACACTTCTGTAAATATTAAGTCTTTGAATCTGGCCGGCTGGTGGAACAAGACGCCAGCAAACCACTCATACTTTTGCCCGTTTTGGTATGGAGTTCAAAGGTTCTTAATATTTAGTATGGCACCAAATGTCAAGGGTCAGCGGCTTCAGACATCTCTGGGAAGCAAGTGCTGAAATCAGTTTGTTTGTTTTTCTTTTTCATTAAAAGCTGCTATAACAAATACTGTCTTATTTTGTTTCCTGGATTCCTTCTGTTATATCCAGGGCTATAAACTAAAAAAACATGGGCACTTATTTTCCAGGCATTTCCTGTGTTTGAACTTGACATTACCATTTGATGAGGTCACTTGTCACAACACAGACTGTAAACTGTAGATAAGATAAAAACACGCTTGGTTAGCTGGCCAACCTTTGCCAAGTTATGAAGTAGATGTCTTCCGTCATAGCTAAATTTAGGCATTGAAAAAGGTTGTCAAAATTTTGGAGCTACTTAAGTAACTGTACTACTAGAAGTTTAATATTATGGGTAAGTTAAGTGCTGTAGAAACTTAAACCCTTGTGGCAGAGCACAAAATTGGTTGTTGCACTCACTCCAGTACCATTGTCATGCCTATGATCTACCAGTTATATATGAAGTGTGACAACAGGAAGAGGGTCTACTGAATCATGACAGAGAGGCTAAAAATTACTCGTTGGTTTTCTCCAAGTTTCAAGCTATTAAAAGGTGCTAGCTCGATAATCTTTTCACCTCATGCAAACTAGGATAGTATTTCAAGAGATAAAAAAGAGATTTAAAAGAGGCGAGAATTGAACTGAGTGAAATGTCGTATGAAGTTTTTTTTTCACTGGAAAAAATGACTATCTCCAAATTTCGGCTTCTGCGCATGCTCCCCCCCCCCAAAAAAAAATTTGACAATAATTGATTACATTTTTGTTTGATCTATAGAAATTTGGCCTTTTAAAGCAACTGCAGTTAAAAGACGACTGAAATTAGAGCAATCAAAAGAGAAAACCGCTGTTGTTCATCAGATACCTAGTTTTCTGCATTAGACTCCTTTCTTGTTGACAGCGTAGATATATTTATACCATTTGTGATATAAATTCCAGTATAACGCCAACTTACTGTAGTATGACATTGCATGAACACTAAGCAAAGAACCCTGGGGCCAGTCCTTAATAACCATGATTGGGATGATCCTTGAAACTGTAGAAAAACACCCCTAAAAGTAACCAATATGGGAGTTGTCCCTGCAAATTTAGAAAAATAATCAGATTGTTGTGAAAATTAATAAACAAAATGAAAGTAAACACAAAGTCATTTAAATTAAAGGGATGATACTGAATATTACTAGGTGCAGATAATTAATATTACACCTATTTAATTATCTTTTTACCAGGTGTTTTGGAAGAAGCAGAGTTTTACAATATCGCACCTTTAGTAAAACTTGTCAAAGAGCGAATTGATGTCCGAGAAGCTAGGTTAAGACTATCGGTAAGTTTGTGTAGCACTTTGCAAACTCAGAAAACTGGAGTGTGACACAGCCAATTAAAAAGACCATTGACTGGGTTGATGACTGAACATTTCAAACTGTTCTGTTATTTTGGTTTTTTAAAGAGAAAACTATCTAATTTACTAGAAACTTTTGACAGACTGGGTACTTCTACTTTTTTATAGTTTTTTGTGTTCTCTAGTACCTAATATTGTATTGTAGGAATAGCTGTTGTGCCAATGTAACCTCGATCAAGCTGTGTTATGACAGGCTCCATTCCAGGCAACATTAATATTTTAATGAAAATCTCCCCTTGAAGTCTTTTGGTCTAAAATGCATTGGACATATTTTGTGAAAACCAACTCCTTGCCAGTTTTCTCCATTAAGCAGTTAAGCACTGTCAGCCTTTGCTCACTGCTTTTGGCATTTCTTGGTATTAGGCCAAATTTCAAATAATTTATTACTCCTAAATGGAAATCCTTTGGCTATTTTACCATTTGGTATGTCATCAACATAATGTTACAACCTGCAACTAAAAGAGAGATTGCTGGTTGTGGTAAATTGATTTATTTTGCCTTGACAAACTAATTGTACTGAAAAGCTGGCTGGTTCGTGATTGTCACTAGAAAGTTGATCCACAACTCTGACTTTAAACCTAGTACATTTAAATGCATCCACAGTTTCTTTCACAGGGAAACAAAATACAGTAACTCTGAGACTGCACTCTTCGGCTTTGGAAAACATGACTTCCTGCACAGTCCTCATCAAGTGCTATGGAATGTAGAACCCAATAACACACAGACATAACCCATTAGTTGAGCAAAAAAGCCACCTCTGAGTCCAAAGGGTTATGAAAAAAAAAAACCTTGTTGAAAAAATAAGGTGGCCATCATTCTTGCTGGGCATCAAAACATCAAATAATCCAAAATTATAATATCTGCTTCAAACACTAAAAATTTAGTATAAATTCGAATTTAACCAAATACGGTCAAAGGAGCTGGAAAGCAACACCCTTTTTAGGTTATAAGGAATGGTGAGTTTATATGGAGAATGGGTGAATAGTGCCCCTTTTAGTAGCTAGGGTTTAAGAAGTTACATGTAGGTGACACCCTATTTGGGTGTATTGAAATTATTGGTAATGACAAGATTAATATAAGATGAAGGTCCCCTAGAACAATTTAAAGTTTGGTCTCACAGAAATATCCATTCTAGTGCTCAAGATGTTTGGTTTTGTCAAAAGTGCTCAGTGAACAGACAGCCACAAAAAAATTATTGTCCACAAAAAATTAATGTATAGTTGAGATAAACTTTTAATTAATTACTGATATTGACAAAAATAATTTCCTTAGCTCATTGTTGATGAAAGCAAATCTTTGAGATGGGGGCTTTCCTTGCCAGACTGTGCATACATTATCTTGATTCATCTTGATAAATATGCATAAATTGGCATGGTCGGATGCTACTTTTTCTCAAAGATAGTTATATTTGTCTTTAATGAAAACACTTATCTGTACATATAGCAGGTTTGGTGGGCAACAAGAAAAAGTTGAAGTTCAAGGAGATGAACGATTATGTTCAAAATGCTCTGACATGATAGAAATGTTAAATGGGTTGATATTCTTTGAGAGAATGGGTGATTAAGTTCAAATACACCTTTATGATATAAGTAAAAGAGATTGACATTCATGTTTGGCATATTGGTGGTTCCCTTACAATGTACATATAATTTTTCTTGTCTGTCTCAGATACCAATGAAAAAGCATGTGTATAGAGTAATACAGTGTCATGAAGATGAACTAACACAGATGATGTCAACCATGTCAGATGGCTGGCGCTTTGAACAGGTTTGTTCATTATGCTCACTCTTTTATGCTAAGGTAAGGGGAGGGGGAGAGAAGGGAAGAGGGGGGTAGGGGTACGGAAGGAATGTACTTACCTGTGGTTTGAGTAGGATGTGCCACCAGAGATGTCGAATCCTGACTAAATTTTAGCCTTGAGAAAGCAATTTTCTGTACCAAATTTCTATCCAAACTGAAGAAATCAGTACCTTATTTCAACCAAGTTTTGATTTGCATTTCCAGGCTAATTAGGCCATACACATTTGATCAATAAAATAATTATTAATGGGTGTATGAGTTGCCCTCCCTAGAATTGTAAATGTTTATGTGTACAGGGAAGAAGACTGGTGGTTGGTTAGTGTTCAGGAGGGATTTTTTTTGAAATAATTCCATAGCTACATGTACAAAAAATACCAACCTCTATTTGGCTGGTTTACAGTGTATTTTTCTTTAATCCATGCAATAAAATCCTTAATGCTTCGCACTCATGGTATTACTATCACTTTCATAAAATACTAATGCAATGTTAACTACCGGTAATTCTTCTTGAACGGTGGTGTTTCCTATACAAAAAATATAATATGATTTAAAATATAACATAATTTAAATTATAAACAAATATAATTTTTTTACAATATATTTAAAATATAAACTAAGGTAATTAAAGTCACTAAAGTGATAAATTTGAACATTGTTACCGATATAATTATACGTACATGCAATGATAATAATTGTATAATTTAAATAGGGAAATAGAGAAAAACTCGAATTAGATTGAGGAAAAGACAAAGTCTGAGTTTGTATAAAAACACGATATATACTTTTATAAGACAAGTAATGAACCTTGTTAAACTATATTTACCCAATTAGGTAGAGTTTAACTAAACAACAACCCAGTAGTGAACTCTCTAATTCACTATAATTATAGTTGGAGCTGTCACTATGGTTTGAAGTTACAGCTGCCCTAGATCTGCATCGATTGTATTATTATCCTTTTACACCTGTTGACTAACATTTGATCCTTCTCATAGTTAATAAGTGTTGGTAGTTGCTACAATTATGGGAGTGAAGACCAAGCTGAATTTCTGTGCGTTGTATCAAGAGATGTCACAGACACTCCAGAACCACCCTTGCTCGCCGGCAAGGCAGAGGCCAGTGATAAAGCTAAGGTTAGTGACAAGCTGCTTGCAACTATGGCCATATGAACTATCAGTTAATATAATATTTTAGGCTGACACTTACATTCTAACTCCTTTCTTTGATTTCTTGTGCATTATTTGGTAAAATAAAGTATTCATTTTAATATCGAACCACTATTCAGTATAGTAACATGTTATTGGTTTTTATAACAAATGTGACCATGATATAAGTCTTTGTTGTTCTGATTGGCCAAACACCTTTTGAAAAGTGAGTTGTCATGACAACTATGATTCCCAACAGAGAGACATCCCTCCATCGTTTCACTGTTTTGTACAATACAATTTCAATTTCATCATTTTTATACAACTTTTTTGTTCTTTGTCAATCCACATATGTCAATCAGGACCCGGTTGTCCAAAGCCGGATAACTCTTAACAAAACCTATAGAGTTAACCCAGGATTAGCACTAATCGGGCTTTGAACAACTGGGCCCAGAGGAACAGTGAGTGTGAGTTTGGCAGAGTTTGTAAAAACCTGAAGTTCTCAGGTTTAATCCCTGGCCTGGTCAAGAAATGAACTTTGGGAGACCTTCTTTTACCACACTGTCTTTGGACAAGGACATTAAGCCATTGGTCTAGTCTCTTGACATTCTATTGTGCAATACTTAATCAATAAGATTAGACCTATGCCAGTGTTGTGGACTGTCACCTCCTCAATAAAGGTCAGCCATAAAACTTTGGTCTTGAAGGGTAGGCTGTACAGGTAAATAAAACAAACAAAAACAAATAAATTATCGAACCTAGTGTTGTAAAGGCAAAAAGGAAAACATGAATTGGACAACCACATAGGTGTTTCATAATAGTCAGTGGAACAAATCAGGGCCATACCTAGTTGGGAGGGGAGCAGTTGCTGTCCCCCTAGAGATCTGACAAAGTGACTATTACTCTCTTATAAGTGTCTATAATGCTCTTATAAGTATCAACTCTGCCCCCCCCCCCCCCATAAATAAGAGAAACTCTATCAGCACTTCACCCTGTTCAAAAACTTCTAGGTATGGCACTGCAAGCTACCGTACCATTACCATTGCACAAAACAGAATTTTACACCTCCTAAAAGTTTTCTGTTTTGTATGGTGGTGTATCTTTTTTCATCAGTTAATGTATTTTGCTCTTCTAATTCTTAATCACTATATGAAACCAAAAACTGCTTAACAGGTTATATTTATTGACTTGAGTAAGCGATGTGAAGAACTAAACACCAGCTTTGTGTTCTTTTACGTTCTCCAGGTTTTACAAGACAGAGGATCACGCATGTGATGCAAATAAATATTGTACTTATGAAGGGCATCGGATCAAGAAACAAGGACAGAGTCAAACATGTACCAACATGTGTGGTTGGTAGAAATAAACTGAGTGCAAGAAAAGACTATAAAAAGTATGGAGACATTGTTGCTGGCCTGAAAAAAGCTCTCCATTGTATCCTTCCTGAAAGGAAGTTTTATAATTTAGATTATACAGGTCAGAAGCAACAGATGAACAAATGAATTCTATAGAACATGCGAGAGCCTTGGCAGTTGAATTACCAGATGATAGTTGTTTTGAATTATTATGATCATAAAAAAATCCCCCAAACTACAGTTCATAACAGGGGCGTAGCCAGGATTTTCCCTTGGGGGGAAGGGGGCCCCGAAATGAACTTTTTAGAGAAATGCTCACTTCTAGTAGAAAGACTGGAGCATATAAAGGTACAACAAAAAAGGAGAGGGGACCTGGCCCCCCCTCTGGCTATGCCCCTATATTATCAGTCTCATGGGGATTCATATTACCCATTATTCATGCTGGCTTCCAAACTTTCCATTGCTGTGCCTGCAGCAAGAGAGAAAGTAGCTACTGTATCACTGGCTGACAGTGTGCACTTGTTGTTACTGTCGAGTTGTACAAACTAAAGCCCAGGCCCCAAACTAGTCCCCCATTCAGCCTCGTTTGATCAAGATTGATAAATACTGTAAAAACTGTTCAAAAACTTCTTTTTTAAACTTTTTGCTAGCCGCTTGATAACTACAAAGTATATGCTAACATAACTTAATGCCGTTTTATTCTAGTTCTCAGCTGGGTGGATGTTTTCCTTAAGGTCAGTAGACTTAGAATATTAGGTTTTCGTCAGCGGTCATAACTATGTGTTTTGAGCACCACATTAAGAGTTCGTTGTTCACGTTTTGTGCAAAAGATACAAGCAAGAACTGATTTTTGGCAGCTAATAATGTTTTCTGGGGAGAATATTTCGATTCTGTTCATTTTTTTCCATTCAGGGACAGGAGTAGTTGTATTAAAAGTTACTTGCCGACATTACGAGTTGTTGTCTTGTCAAGTTCCCAGGCCCTTCAAAATGAGGAATTGAATTATGAAGGGGGGAGTTGCGGTTTTTCATACTCAAAATCTCTTGCAAAATTTCTGAAATAAGCTGACGAGAACACAATAATCTAGTTTGACTGGCTGAACGCAGTATCTGATAGCTAGTTCTTTCTTACTATTAAATAAAAGAAAGATAAATAAATAAATAGAAAATAAATATGCTTGAACCTCGTGGTCGTCATGTTTGTTCAGGTTTGATAGGATTGTTTGTCTGTGTGCATTGCATGGTAATTCTCCTAAAGTTTTTTACAATAAGCTGAGTGGATTTCAACTCGCTGAAGTGTCAGTCAGACCCTACATTGGTTTCATTTTGTGTTCGTTTGCCACTAACTTCCATCTTGATAACCTACGACCAGCTCCAATCTTTCTTTGGTCAGTTGTTAGAGCAACCGTGATCTGTTATGAAGGTCGTACGTTCAAATCCCACCGGAATCAGACATTTTTTCCTCTTTCGCTGCGTAGGCCGGCCCATGTCTACATGTAGGGCTTTCGCTAAGAAGATGCATGTGGGATACGTGTATAACACTTCAACTTTGGTTACCACATTTAAACTAATTAACTATTCAGTTAAATCAGTTGCTCTGATACATGTGGACAATTCTTTGAAACTGACTGAAAACAAAAAAGTGATGCTTTCTTAAACTATGCATTCAAAAGTAATTTCAAAAAGGGACTCTCAAAAGAAATTGACTCACAAAACTGTTATTTCATGTGACTGAAGCTTTCACCCACCTATCGTTTCCGGTCTAAACTAACTACCACCAAAGCTAGCACTCCTTGAAATGTCCGTTGTCTAAAATGTCGAAATACCTGTGGATATGCAGACAGTTACGAATTTTATAAGAGCTTGAGAGAGCTCAGTTCGGGTGTTGTCCCTCGTTATGAAGACGCCGCGCTTATCGCTGGCAGTAACTATTTGGAAAATCCAGCCAGATATAAGTTATGATATGAGTTTCTAGAATTCAAAAAATGCTGTTTCAGTGGCTCTAATTTTATTCAGGGAGGATACCCCAACGCCTCTACAAATATGTGCCTTCTTAGTCATTAAATGTTTAGTGACCAGTCTGCAGGGGTTCCAATCTTTGGAACTTAATAACGGGGAGTTTTTCCCGGACCATTCCTCACCAAGACTACACTGGGTTAGTTTAACAATAAGTTATGAAGCTTGCATTCGTTTAAAACAATTTTAAAAAAAATAAATAAAACGGAAAACTCAAAACACCTCAGTTGCTTAAGGTGAAAGGTAACCTTAAGCAAGTGAGTTGCCTTTGGTACTCAGTGTATACCCAACAACAAACTTTTGAAAACTTGGTTTTGAGTGCAAGTTGAAAGTTATGAAAGACATCGAGGTATTTACAGAACGTGGGCTCTGGAACTAGAATGTTCATCAGAGTCTTTCCAAAGCAGCTGGACGGGATATAGGGGTTCGTTTTTGGGAAGACAAGGTTGCGTGATCGGTCGCAGTCGCTGCTACGAAATGATCGAAGAACGCACTTCGGAGGAAAATTGAGATCATATTCTCTTGACTAATTGACCCATTTGCCGTATTTGTCGCTCAAAAGCAACAGCAGGTAGATTTTCTCAGGTGATTATTAGGAAAAATAGATTGCTCTTTTGTGCAATAATAATACGCTTTTTTCTCCCAACACTGAGGAACTGACACTTTTAGTAAAAATAGGGAGACATGAAGATCACACTATAAATCGGGAGACTCCTGGGAAAACCGGAAGGGTTAGAACCTTAATTGTAATTTAATAAACTGTGAGAACATTTGTCTGTTGAAATGAGAGAGATGAGATTGTCAAGTTATTTTGCTTTTAACGACAACAGAGACAAGAAAGAGCTCCCCTTTCCTCCCCCGAAAAAGAATTAGCACTTGCCATATAGCAATGCCCCTGGATATCGTTTATGTTAAACACTACAACTACTCCAAAGCGAAGGTTACTTGAAATTTTGGAGAAGACAACAACAACAACAACAACCACTTTTATTTTTCCATTTTTTGCATATAAATTACATGTATTTTACAATTAATAGAAAAG
>JAOBRG010332973.1:0-10139 GCA_027574985.1 Umimayanthus nakama
AATCATAGCTTTTTGTATTGTATTCTCAAAATATTAACTAAATTACTCTGCAAATTCGAATGCAAATAAAGTTTATGAGCACCAACAATGACACTCATAGACAACAAGGCTCACAATCAGAATATTCCCAGGAGTGCCTCTAGTAGTACTCTTGTTTTTGCTTTAGTTTATCGCTTGAGGCCGAATCTTGTCGCAAGGTGGTCTCATGTAATCCCATGATACATGCTTTCTTTTGGTAAGAACCATGAAATTTTGGCTGAGCTTGGGGTTGTTCTTAATTTCCCCATACATTTGCTTAAAGTTTTTGCCAAATTCTTATAAAGTTTGTTCTCAAAGAAAAACGCGTGTATACGCAACTCCCAAAATAGTACAGGTAACTTATGATTCATCTTCACCAAAATTGTTAAATTTGCATAAATATAAGATCGATAAAACGTTGTATGCAAAATGGTAAAAATATTTTTCGACCAAATGATCAAATCAACCTAATCATTTTTTACCATTATATATACAAAGTTTTTAACTTATACTTAAAATGAAAGTTAAAACTGATAAATTGTAGTTGTGAGAAGCTAGTATGGCTGTCCACACTTGATGTTGGTCAGGGACTGCCTTTCAAAGCAGCTACAATAAACTTTAATAGCGAGAGAACCTTAAGTGAGAGAGCGAAATAAATCGTTGGTAGCTTGAACAGTTTTGTGAGATGGTGGGTCAAAATTTCTTATTTTCGATCAAAGCGCATTCCATTAGTTCAGTAGCGAATCTTTTACTTCAGTTTTTTTTATCAACAACTGGCAATAAACCTTCTTTCGCAGAAGTAAATTTTTAAGATCACAGACGCATCAATGATCGTGCTTTGCTGACTTATTCTCTAGAAAAAATATGAAAATCCTACAAAACATGCGGTATAAAAAGTAATGAACTGTACCCGTTTCTTTTTCATTTTTCATGAGTGCCGTGCATGGCTGTTCTCCGAACATAATAAATTAAATGTGAAGTGTTTTTATCCTGTCATTGTTAATTAAATATAAATTTCAAAACTCAGTTTTCGTCTCGGCGTCGCGCACGTGTTAATTCGCTGCTCAGTAGACTATTTCAGTTCTATTATTAAAACAAGTGGACATGTCCATTTATGACGCACTCGAGAATGACGCATTTGGCATATGTGGCTATTCAAAAGACAAATCACTGCAAAAAACGACGCAATTTCTATTTCTTTAGCAAAACAGTGCAGGTAATTATAACGCAATTTGCTTAAGCAACCATGAGATTTGTGTGTAAGGTAAAAGAATTGTGAGTCCTTTCAAACAAGAGAAAACACAATAGTCGTTGTTTTCCTTTGTCAAAGATCCTTTAACTTTGTAAAGACCCGATGCGGCTTATTTAACATATGATTGAAGTTGTTTTTACGCCTCTGGGACAGCTAAACTCAAGTTCAAAAGTTTGTTTGCCACCAAATTGCCTGTTTTATCGAAGGACATTCGCCATGGAATGTAAAGGAGAAGATTTCTCAATTTCTACTGCTTCAAATTGTCAGCGTCTGTCGTCATCGCCGGAATTTTCAACAATTATGAATGTAATGAAGTTCGCACAACGAAGCCTTCGCAGTAAATGCAACGCAACTTTACAAGTGCCGCAGATTGAAGTAACTCTTGCTCCTGAAGCCAACATTGATCATGACCAATTAGATGAAATCTGCATGGAGGAAACTAAACATGTTGTTACTGAGGGTTCATCAACAAACAAGTCTGTCATTCCAAGTGTGTTGTCAAATGTATTCGAATGCGAAACTTCAGTATCTAAGGGAAAATCCGACCACTGCAGCACGCCGGTTATTGTGGATAATAGTGCTGCTAATTGTAAGAAGCAAGAAAAAGTCGAGAATTGTCACTCTCCGTCACTAAAGGAAGCACATGAGAGGCACAACATCAAAACAGAATCTACAAAGCACAAATCAAAGTTTCGTTCCCCCGAGGCCCTGCCGTTGTCTTTAAAGCCCTCAAAGAACAGACCAAAATCTGAGAGTTTGTCTTACACAAGTTCATTATCAACCAGCCAAATTAATCATTCAAGAAAACATATATCTTCGACGGGTCGAAGCAAATCACTTGAAGACGAACGCGGCGAAGGAACGGAACTGGGAAAATTCAGTATGACAGCTTATGGTGCTAAAGAGGCCGAAAGAGTTAAAACCAACAAAGTGAGACTAACACGAACACAGAACGTAGGTGCGGTAAAGGACTTGCGTTGGGTTGAGAAAATTAAGCATAAGGAACAGGGAATTCACCTTAATTCCCATCAACAGCAACACGCGCTCGTTGAAAATTCAGTGAGGACAAATTCTGTTGTTGCACATACGAACAAAGCTAACGAACACAGTAGTGTGTTGAACAACAGGGACGCTCACAACACAAAATATTCTCTCTATGGACGTCGCAACGGTTGCGAAAACAAAGAAAAGAAAAAAGGAAACGTGAATCTTTTGGTTTCTACGAAAACTGGGAACAATAGGCTGCCGTTGCATGGAAGGCGCTCAAGATCTTTTGCAGATATTAGCGATGCGTTCTCCGTTAAAACAACCGACCATCACTTAACCAATTATCAGTTACCAGAGTCACCTCCTAAGAAAGTTATTGCCAAATATGGTGTGAGCAAGAATGCTAGCAAAGAAAGTGAAATACTTTCTGCAGTAAAGGGGAGTGCTAAACCTGCTAAAACTACTCTTTCAAGAAAAATTTCCAGATCTGACCCAGAACTCCACAATTCCACCACCACATTCAATACCGTAAAGTTGAGTCAGAATAAACCGCAGAAAATTGACCTGACATTATCAAGGGACAAACGAAACGATTTTGATCGATTTGATAGGGCACATGTTAACGTCTTCACTACAGAAGTCTCTTCGCAGCTAACTACACATTTAGGTGATTACGCTGACAACTATAATCGCGGGCGGTCCTCAAGTTTCTCTACTCCACGGACAGAAAGGCTTCCCCTTCTGGGGAGTCCCACAACAAATCGAAGGGCTTCTGCTATTCCCGCGGCACCACATGTCCCGATGAGCCGCTCCCCTCCAGTAGAGAGAAGATTCAGCCCCAGTTCCCCTTCATCATCAAGGTCCCGCTCCAACAGCTGGTCCAACCTTTTGACTCTGTCGAAAGTCCTTGATCAGATCAATCAAATTTATGCTCAAGTACGATCAAGCTCTGAAGAAGCTGATAAAATCCCGGATGTGCACGTTGATGAAGTGCTCAAATCGTGGAACGTTCGACAGGACGATATGCAGGTTATTCGGAGTGTGGTGCAGAGCCCTCAAAGGGACTCGGGTTTCAGTTCGGCAGACGTTGATCAGCTCAAGGGATGCCGTTATTTGAGAAGCGAAGCTGATTAAAACTCGTAGTGGTAGTATTAGTAGGCAGCTTCGCCTTACTTCGTTCTTGAACTTCTTGCTGCATGTTGCTTTTTTGATATTTGTACATTCCGTGCGCCACTTTTCAGTATTAAAACTTTCGGTTTCTTTTCCATCGGAGCTCCCAGCTGTGTTTTCTTCAGTTTGTCCAAGTTTGTCAGTCCAAGTTATTTCAATGACTGTCCTTGGCACATGCAATCGTTTTCCATGTCTTTTAGTTTTGCAAGACCGCAATACTTTTGAAATTAGTTCACCGTGAATAGATGCCAGTTATTAGCAAAAATGGAAACTTTAAGGATGAAACTGCCTATGAGCAGAACACTTACACACTCTCGAGAACACGATTTGTCTACTTCTTTTCCATCCCATTTTGAAAATCCTATTACAGGCCCAAAGGTTGCGCCTGCCGAACGCCTCAGGTGTGTTGAAATAAGGATGAAGGTGTGTAGCGAAAAGTATCTTTCGTAACAAGCAATTCAAAGCACTTTTTCAGCACGTATTTAGAAATGTGACAATTTGGCTTTCCACTCTTCCATTTCTTTTACATGTATTATTTTACTTGAGGGAAAAAACTCGTTTGAGAACAAACAACTCGAACAAGTGACTTTAGTAAAATGAAGCTTTTCAAGACAGTTGGACTACCTTTATTTGATATAACCAGACAAAAACAATAGCTCAAACCGTCACAGATCAGCTTTACAGTGCGGTGGAATATAACTCACAAGTTACTCTTAAGGTTACCGTTAACGTTGGGCGATATTTTTAGTTTTCAGTATGTAACTCCGGTTAATAAACACTGGACATCCACAAACCTATATATCAATGGAAAGCTTATGAAATAATCCAAATGACGGTAAAACAATTGTTGAAAAAATTTGATTTATAAACGAATGTCAGCACCATAATTCCAACTGTTTATTTCACTTCAAGACGTCAATGCGGCTGTCAGTTTCAATTTTAAACATTTTTAGTTTGTTTGTGAGATTCAGCATGACTTTTATTCTAATTTCGTAATGGCGATTTTTAATTGTGCACGTCCTTAGTTTTCTGCAGGCATTTGAAGAAAAATCCCTATTTGCAACGTACAAAACAGCAATTGAGTCATAAAAGATAATTTGATAATTTTATCTTACCAACTTGCCAACTATGACGGTATGAGACTAAAAATTGAGGGAGCATTAACCCTTTGCAGTTTCGTTGTTTTAGCCAAAACATATCTTGAGAAATTCACTCCTAAGGTACACCGCGCTTCATACAGTTTTACTTCCGATAAAAACTTTCTTTCGTCATATCTCGCAAACTATTGGATGTATTGAAAAAAAAAATTTCGACTAGAAGTTTATTTAATGTAAACTTGTATTCTGCGAAAATCTTAACTTCCATTCCACCGTGAGTTGGTGACTCTTTCGAGCCCAAACGCTTTCGATCGTAAGAGGATGTCAAGGGTTCAGCAATTGAGCTCATATGAGTAGTAGTCTGTGTAGCAAGCGCAAAAGAGAGTAGGAATGAAGAGGAGGCAAAAAGGAAGGGAAATGTAGGGTGGGGGGTGGGGTTATCAAACATTATGCCATTATGGGCGTCAACGCTTGCCATCCAGCAGTTCTTAACCTAGATGATCACTCCTTTGTTTTTACAAAAAGCTTTTTGATTATTAGCACGCCACTGATTTTACTGAGAAAGAGTCTGAAGTTTCGAACTGAATGTTTAAGGCAAACTTTATTTTGAAGGAGAACAGCAATGTAAGCCAAATAAAATTACTGCAAACAATCCACATGCAGGCGCACGATCTATCTTGCTGTTTTAAAGTTATTTTGTTAGGGTGTATATATATAAATATGAGTTTGTGTAGGTTTGTTGCCAAGAGAATTATCTCAGGACCACTGACTACATTCTTTGCTGAGTTCTTTAAACAACGCCCCTTCACTCCTTGTTGTCAGGCGTTTTTCAATTGTTCTTTGATCGAGTTAATTGGCGTACAAAACCAAAACAAACCTGAATCATTAGTTCATGCAACAAGAGCTAAAACACGAATGTGAACTGTCGCGTCTTAGGAAAAAGGTTTTTGCAGTTACACTGGTATAATGTTATAACTACGGTGATTATTTAAAAATATTCCACGAGCGCGCTTTGGGTATAATCTTCTAGATAGCGGACGAGGCGCGGAGCACCGAGTCGGCTATCATAAGCTCATACCCAACGAACGCGAATGGAATTATTGTTTTTTTTAAATACCAAACATTGGATAAAAACATCTTGAATTTTGCTTTGTATTGACTCGATTTCTCGGCCATTTTAAGGGAAATTTTTCCGTGATAAAGTTGTCAGTTTCCATATTTGGACAAATTACAGTTTCCAGGGTTTATACCGTGAGTAGAGAACCAATCAGATTACCGGAAGTTCAATATCCAGTGTTAGGTGTTTAATAAATATGTAAATACCAGCAATAGTTCTAATTGCTCCACTGAATATGGTAGAAACATACATTTTCTCAAATCAAAATAATAGCTGATCTTAAACAAATTTCGATTGGGAAAACAACGTTCAGTCCTGCAACTTCGCGCGTTTGTGTTCACTCGGAAAACGCACGCAACCTCTGCTCTTTTAATACTGAGAACGGGATAATATAAATTCATGAAACAAGTAAAGCCATATACACACAGAAACAAACTAACAAGGAAGCGTTAAAATCACGAGCTAACACTTTTTATGCCATAATAGCAATTTTAAAAGAAGCTATATAACCTATAGATTTGCTTGCTTGTTGTTTCTTCTATCATAAATTGGAACTGGTCGATTCTCGTCGCGCGTTGGCACCTAGTGAGTCAACAGCTAATTAGTACGGAACTTCTGTATACTTCAGTATAGTAGCAACAACTTTTTAAAATGCCTAATCCTAAGAGTCAAGCTGTTCTGTTAAAGTTTAACAATATGACAAAACGTCATTAAAGCTGAGGGGGTTATGAAGCTCCACAATTCCATTCTTTGTTTCCCGTCATTATCAGATGTATCTTTGTTTGTTTTTAAAGTTCTTTGTTTATATCAGCGGCATGACCTCTACCATATAATCGGTCCGATAAAGCTTATGTTTCCAAGGGCGAATTTGCTTTGTTTTACTCCCTTACTCACTTCTTTGAGAACACTTTCAAGACAAGTTTTTCCCCGTTTAAGTTTTCCTTGCTTCGGCTTGAAAAGCTCTTACAGCAATGCTTTTGTTATATTTATCGCTTAATAAAATGTTATCTGCGGTTGCGGAAAGAGGTTTCTTTTTACCAGGGATTAGTATTTTTGCTATCGAAACATCAAAAATGTTTAAACTGCCAAGCGCATCCACTTTGTCTTTTATTTTTCTTGTAGACATTTTGACTGACACATCCGATTTCCGGGTGCAAATTGCTGGGGAAACTTTGGCGTTTTCTTGAATTAAGCCTGTTCTTCTACTAATCTTGAACCTTGCATCCCGTTCGCTTGGCAGTTTGGAAAAGTGTTTGAACTTTGCTTCCAAGGGCGACCTTTGAGCCTCATTGTCGTCAAGTGAAAGTCTGTCCGTAGTATAACAGTGAACGTTGTCATAACCACCTTTAACGGTAGAATCAATTATAGAATGGCGCTTAAGCAACGATTTGTTTAACATCCGACCGACAACGATGTTTTTGTGCCTGCCCAGGATTGAACTGGTATCTGGCTTTGAATTGCGGTTTCTCAGCAGTTGTGAGTCACTGAAACTTTTGCAAACGTTTTTGTTGTTATTTTGTTTAAAGTCTTCACAATTTGACACTTTCTTCGCTCCAAAAGTTGAGTTTGGCGAAGCTTCACGTTTCCGGAGTTGTCGCGCCTTGTTTGCTCGTAATGTAGTGGTTCGTCTCCACCTCACGCCTAGGCGGCTGCCACAATCTCCGGAAACGCGCGTTTCACACTTTTTCTGTTTTTCGAGAAGGGGCGGAAAACATTTTTCGTCATTAAAACTTACGGTTCCATTTGCTTTTCTAGTTTTCCCCGGAACTTGCCAGACGTTTACTAAAGGTACTTTTTGTTTGTCCCTTGAAGATTCCGACTTGTAGGAAAATTCATCCACTGGTATTACCGCTTTCGTCAAATATCGTTCGCACTCCTTCTGATCCAAAATCGTTTGCTGTTTGGAGGAAAAAGTTTGCTCTAACACACTTTCTTTACTGCTGAGCTTGTGTTTGGCGTTTTCTTCATGTTCTAACTCGTCGTAATTTGTTATCAAAATTTGTGGCAAGTCAGAATATTTTCTGTTTGTCAGCAGTTCTTGTTCTAAGACAGCTGAGAAATGCGTGGAACTTGGAGTTTCAAGTATAAAAGCGGACGGATGGGGAGACATGTTGTAGTGCACCTGTTATCTGATGACAATCGTCGTTAGACGAGCATTTTTGCTTTTATCAATACTAGTTACACTCTCAATGACGTCACTGAGTAACCTAGCGTGGTAAATAGGCTAGTTTCCAGTCCCTGTTTCCAGTCTCATTATCTCATTAATGTTAGGTGCTACACAGGCGTTCGTATGCACATCTTAATCTATTTTAATTACTAATTAAAGAGTTGTTCGCCAATTACACAGAAAAACAATAAGAGACATAATATTAATGCTAATGATAAAAAAAATGATAAAGATAATATTAAAGTACTATATATTTATCCTGATAAAACCGATCAGTTGATTATAGAAGGTCCGCTGGTATGAAACGGTGATCAACAGTAAGTAGATGTAATAATTATTATTTGAACAAAGGGCTAGATCAAAATGTGTATTTAAATTTTTCAACTTCAAGTGCTAAGAATAGTTAAAAGCTTTGTAAAGTTTTGAGATTTAAAAAAAACTAGTTGGCGCAATAGTATAGGAAAGCTCTTCTTAACTTTAAAATAATTTTAATGATTTTTTTTGTGAAGACGATTGGGGATTTTTCTATTTCAGTTTTTACTTGAAAGTGAGTATTTAAAAATAAAATATTTGTTTGATAATTTTGCAGTGACTTAAATATTTTAAAACGTTTTAAATAAAACTGTCAAACTAAAAACGTTTACAATAGTGTTTCATCAGTGCAAGCTTACGTTCATTTTTTCAATGCTTAACTTACTCTAGACTGACTGGAACCAAAACCCAATTAGTTTCAGTTTTTTTTTATCCTTTTTTAAAACCGTTATATGATATATGATACGAACCGAGGCAATTCGTTATTTTTAAAACACAAACGTCGTGAAATACGATATGTCATTTATGTTGCTTCATACCTGCACGACCTTTTAACCTATTTTAAAAGCCGTGAAAACACAAGCGAGTACTTAACCCGTGCTTGTTTACCACACAAGATACCAGAGAAGACCAGAAAGTATTTTTTTTCTTCCAAATACTACTCTGTATAACTTCAGTCCCTCGTGCAACCACGTTTTGAAAGGTATGTTATTATATGGCGTCGCTCAGCCATTTCACTGACTTGCGTGTGACTCAAGAACGATAATACTGCCGTATCGAATAAAACCTCGGGTAATTTGCTCTAAAAATAATTGGTTATGAACGGTAGGCCTGCAATTTCTAGGAGGGCGAAACCACCAAGAATTGTTCTTCAGCCTCCGACGCCTGAATGGAAGGAAATGAAAGAAAAGGGTTTATCAAACATTGGTATGAAAAGTTTGAAGACAGCTACAAACAGCACAAAGAACCATAAACCCGGAGGGGGCCGAGAATTTAAAGTCGGAGATAACTTGCGATACGAATTTACAGCTGAACAATTCGTAATTCACGACAGTTGGGGCGGAAACAGAAACAGTCCTTATGACCTGGGGTGTGAAAGGCGATCGTGTAAGCCACAACAGAGACGCGACGTTTTGAGTTGCGATCATGACATCGACAGCAAGCAACGGGTCACGAGGTGCTACGGCGGTGGAGACGCGAGTGCAAAAATGCAGAGGAAACAGCTGAACCGCACCGCTGTGCCTTCCACAAGACAACCACAAAGCAAAGGCAAAACTGTGCTTATAAAAGCAACAAGTGGTTCTTCTAATCCTTCAAGATTTACCTCACTACAAGGGACTCGTCCGAAAGTTGCGGACCATTCGAAAATAACTCCAACGAAGACATCCTCTGCTCAGTCTAAAACAGAAAACACGAATTCTTCCCGAATTACAGCCTCTGTCGGTACAAAACCAAAAGCAAAGCTCTCAAGTAAAACAGTGAAATATTCAAGCCAAAGTTTACACGACGCAACACGATTATCAGCAAAGCAAGCAAAAGGAACTGAAGCATTTGGTGAACCTAAGAGTAAGAGGGTATCCTCGGTCACGAAACAAGCTGGGCCACAAGCTGTGAGGGGAAAAACAACATTTGATTGTAAAGATCTCCTTTTCCCTACAAAGCCCCGCTCAAAAAGTATGACAAAAGTCGATAGTGTTTTGCAAACGAGTAATTCATCGGACCAAAACGCTATTTGTCACAGCGCGTGCAATTTATTTCCAGTGACACTGGAACAGCTCTATGAAGAGGTCGAAACTCTTCAACTCCCGAGACCAAACATTCCCTGCCCGAGCTCTGCCGATGAGTTATCGACCACTGGAAGAAAAAGTTCGGTCAACATTTACAGTGATTCAGGTGGGAATGTTAAAATAGATATTATTGTTGTAACTGTTATTGCTATTGCTATTGTTATTGTTATTGTTGCTGTTATTGCTAAATTGTTATTGTTATTGTTTCTGTTTTTGTTATTGTTATTGTTAT
>JAOBRG010333084.1:0-15338 GCA_027574985.1 Umimayanthus nakama
TCAAATTTAAGACCTTTTTAAGGCCTTAAATTTGCAAAGAGACTCATAATGACTTTTAATGCCCCGCGGGAACCCTGATAATATTAATGATAAAAGCTGTAAACAATTATTTTAGCAGTTTAATAATCAGCTATTTTTCAGTAATTTCCAATCAAGTCAGAGGGAAAGTTGTGGATTTTCAGCAAAATTGTGGAAAGTTAGATGTGTGTGTGAACAAAGTGCATATCTGTCAGTTGTGATTTAGTTCATGGTAGGCAATTTCATTACCTATCAATTTTTGTGGTCGCTTTCAAAATGACAGGTTTTTTTGGGTGAAAACCTGTTTGTAATACTAAATGTTTTTTTCTTTTTTGGCTCCTACCAAGCAGTTGTTTTTCAAACAAAACCAGGTTGCACATATTTGACAACAAGACTGAATTGAAGACTAAAAAATGAAAGAATGATCCTTGATGCGTGTGTGAAAATTTTGTTGCTTGTCTCATATCTGCTGGAAAAGAATTGATTTTGAACACTTTGTTCATACTAGTTGGTGAAAAAGGAATGCAATAAAGGTGACAACCATTGTAATTAAAATTTATTTCTAAAAACAAATAAACTGGATCATTGGTAAATATGACTAGTACTAAGTTATTAGCTTAAAGTTATAGTTTGTGGTTCAATATTGTCAATATCACAACTTGTACTGCAAGTTGTAAACTTTATAAAATAGATAAAATTGTGTTATAGAGATGTGTTGAGTTTGTATTCACTTACAATAAAGTTGCAATTCAAGAAAGGTCTAGATATGTCCAGAGGTTAAGTTAATCAGTGTGTCCTCTGGACACATTTAGACAGCTCTGGACATATATAAATGTGTCCAGAGGTATCCAGATAATTTATGTCCAGAGCTGTCTAGATGTGTCTGAAAACATCTCTTGGCCTATTTAGACAATAGTTTCCAGACACATGTACACATCCATTAATTAATTTGATCTGTCCATTATTTATCGTCCTGACCATTAGCAAAGATGGTCTTGCATATCCCAGTAAAAAAATATAAACTTGTCCGTACTGTTGTATGCATGAAAATGAGTGTGTTCGTACATGTACCTCATCTCAGTTTTCAAACAATAAGCAAAGTACCACAAGCACTCAACATGTTCAAAGCATGATAAACCCCACTAGTGAGAGTTGGGTTGTTTGTGGTTCATAGTTGGCTTTGAGCTAGGTATTTATTTTACGTTTCATTCACCAAAGCATAGGATGCACATGCAAAGCAAAAAGTATCTACTTCCATATAATTATATTAAGCAAGCAATGCCAATCTTTTTGGTGAATCAGAATGACAGAGATGCCAAGGCTGAAGAGTTGCTGGGCATGTGCCATCTCTCAGAAAATTTAAAATTAACTTCCATTAGGTGCGATTTCCGGCATTTTTAGTGAGCAAATTTGGTGCCAAATGAGGAACATGCTAGATGATCATTCCCATAAACTAGTCAGCCCAGGCAAAACCAGGACCGACTTTGTGAGTTGTGCAAGGACACGGGGGCAACTTACTTCATATAGTCACAAAACACAAGTTTGAGAAGTTGAACAAAGCTAAACCAGAATTTGACTGGCAATTTTCCAACTTTTTGGAACAGTTATTCTATTAAATGTTCCAAAACAAAAGAAAAAAGAAAGCTAAACAGATCTGAGGCATGAAAATCTAAGTTTTGGGTGTGTGAGCATGTGCAAAAATGCTGAGGGGTGTGACACATGCTCAAGGTGTGTGTCTTGGTAGGTCTTGAATGACAGTTCCAACTTCAAAGATTCTGCAAGCAAATTTTGGCAGCCTCTCGAGATTACTGCGTTTTGTACAACACAAAGTGTCAGACACCAAATGAGACAATTGCAAGATGTTGGCTGGGAGTTATGCACAACTTGATTGCAATATGCATCTGTTCTGCTTTTAATGTTCTGGTTGTAAAATATACAAGACACTGCCTTTTGCTTATACATCACTGTCTTGATTGCTGAGAACTATCTGCAAAAGAAAGTCTGATTTATAATATTTTGAAAAAGAAAATTTTGCTCCATGGATGTCAAATTTTGCTCCAGCAAACATATTATGTGCAGTTTGAATACAAGTACAAAGTGTTGCTAATGCCTCATCGTGAGAAGAAATATAAATAATAAATTATGTCACCTTCAGTCAAAGCAACTTTCAAGCATTTTGGTGTAACTACTGTTTCAGGCATCCATTGCATACAGTCATATTCTAAATGACTCCCTTTTTGGCTGTAATTTAAACAACTTACCAGTACTCAAAAACTAGCTTAATCTGTGTTGGTAATTTGCATGCCATTTTAAAATTGGAAAGTTAACAATCTATTCTGGACACATTTGTGACTGGTTTACAGTATGAGAAAAGCAAATACTATTTACCTAAAAAAATTTACTTCTGTTTTCAATGCAACAAAATCAGCTACAGATAAATAATATAAGTTTGAACTTGTTTTTCTCTACTATAAGTAAAACTAAACTGATAATTAAAATTATACTGCAGGTTTCTGTACCATCATAAAGAGTGGATTGTGAAACAAATCCAACGCAGCTTTCAACAATACACTTTATAAAACAAACAACACTTATCTCAGTTTTAACAAAAACAGCAAACATTTGAGCATGGAGCTATTCCAACAAGAAATGTTACTGAACAGTTCCTTTATAAGTTTTGAAGAAAAACTGGAAGCATTAAAAAGGTTGACATTATAGTTTAAATTATGTAAAAATTAAGTAAATATTTATTGTCTCCAAAGTTTTTGAACCAAAAATTGGAAAAACGAATCAAATCTGCATACAGCATGTGGTCCTGAAAATTTATTTCAACCAAGTGTTTTTCTTAACCCCTATCTGCATACAAGCATCAGTAGGGCTCCAATGCCAACTCCAGCAACTGCTGCGACCCGCCACCCTGTAGACCCATTCACTCCGTCATCCTCAGTTTGAAAGAATGTAACAAATCCATCCTGCAAGAAGAAAAATGATGCATTATTTTAAAGACCCTTTAAGAATAACAGTTGATATTGCTTCATTTAAAAAAAATTTGGTGGGTTAAACATCTAAGGATACATGTAGCTTCCCAAATGGAAAGTCAATTAACTGACAACAAACAATCTAAGAAAAACTTGATGGGAAGAACCTGACAAAAGCCATAAAAACGAGTTTTAAAACATTCAGTACATTAGGCCACAAGACTCAAAACTTGTGTACATTTCCTATCAGTCAAAATAAACTTGAAACAAATTCAACTACATGCTAGAAGTGTGTAGTATGCATATGTTAACTAGATTTCAAGAAAAAGTGTGATCCCTCAGGGAAGCAAAACATTTTGCGATTACTTCTCATATTTTACCTTTGCCCCCCCCCCCCTTCCCCACCACCATTCCTGGAAAAATGATGTATCTCTTAGTTACTGGAACATATTCCAACAAGAAAAAAACTTTAATTGTGATTTGTTCAAACAAGAAATTGTGGGAAATAACTCAGTTAGCTGAAATTCTTGCTCTTGGCTGCAAATTAGAAAAGGCAAACACTGTCAAGAGCCTTGCATACTATTCAATAGTTTAATTTTTATAGGAATAAAATTTTTATACTACTAAAAAAGAATGGATGTTAGCTGTTAAGTGGAAATTTTCAAGGAATTCAGAATTTTAGGAGATCAAGATTCACATTGAGTAAAGCCCGAATATAGTTTTGAAAAACCTAGTTTGGCATTTTAAAACTGCATTTTCCAAATGCCTCCTTTGACTCGCTGCCCGAGGACATGTTTTCCCAGGTCAACTTTATTGCAAACTTTAAAACCCAAATTTCGAAACATGTAAAATAAGGTCTAATGACCCCCCGGCCATTAAAGTTGCAAAGGAAAATAAATTTTAAAATTGTGACTGCAATGAAGCTGTGCTGCCAACTTCTCAAAACTAAACTACATTTCAATGTTACAACTGGGGCCTTTCTTCAATACTGTTTCAAAAAATGACAACAATTTTATTCTTCTGATTGTAAACAAAAAGGATTTCTCTTGGGATAACGCGCGATCTCGAATTTCCCACGGCTTTTGTACGAATGTTCAAAATTCTAGAAGGTTGCACGCCTAAACAAATTTGTGACCGTACTGCTTCCACTGCGAACTTTCCTTCTGACTCACACTTATTACAGCATAAAGTAATTCATCCAAACTTTAAATATAATTTCTTGGATTTTTTTTTGTTATTTCTAGAAATTTTAAATTTGCATGGCGATTTAAATTTCCGTGATTGTTGTGCCATGGCACTGTCAACAGGGCATTCGGACAATAAATAATTCGGTTGCAGTTTCAAAATATTCAAAAACAGTCTGTTTCGAGTACGCGAACTTTGACTATTTGTGTTAAAGTCGGTAAAGAATCAGCATTTTGCTTACCCATCCTCCATTATCGTCAATCCATTTTGAAAGATTCTGGTCCATATATCGTACAACCCATTCTACAACATTGTCTACAAAGCCTGCCAGATCTTCTCTTTGCGCACAATGTACTGCCAAATTGGCCCCAAAAGCTAAAAACGCAACAATTCTCCCCCAATTTTTACCATTCTGAAAAACTTCGTCAGCAATTCCCACAAACGTTGGATATGCCGTGTTCTGAGTTAAATGGAGTTGATCGCACATGGAATCGAAGAGTTCTCTATTGCCATCAATCAATTCATCCGCTACTCCCCGTAACTTTAAAGCTGCAGGTGAAGGACTGGAGTTTTCGTGATACCCGAATATAGAGATCCCATTCTTCCTCAATTTATAACCCACATAGTCTTTCACTATATGAAAAAATCGGCTTTCTTCTGCAACAGGCATGATGATTGATGGTAAGGTAGTGACCACTGCCAGCTAAGAATCTTGTTCTTGCGAGAACAAACTCTCGAGGACGTTGCCTTCCACTATCACTTGCACTCAATGAATCCGCTTAACCAGAGAGAAAGCCTTTTTGAAGAAGGCGATGTAACTTCTCAGTATTAATCGACAACAGAATGACTGTGCAAACGACAACAACTTAAATTAGTAGTTCAGTTGGCTTTCTCCACGGCCATCAACAGCTTAGTTGAACGCCGGATAACAAATGAAATAGGTTATAGTAACAAGTTTGGAAATAAGTATTATATGTTTCTGTCGTCTTCCACCGCACGTGCGTTCCACAAAGTTTTACCGTACATCAGCAATAAAATCTCGGTTTGTCTTTAGAGTGACGGTTCCCTGCAAACCACAACTTTTTACAAATCCAGGCAGAACGTGCCGTACGGCCGACCGTGATTCAATCGCGCTGCAACCAAATTTTGCTGGCCGCTTGATTAACACGTCATTTGATTGGATAGTGCTACCAGCCAATCACAAGCTCTGTAATTGCTTAATCAACCAAAACAACAAAATTTAACAATAATAAGAAACGGCAGAAAGCTGAAGAGACATTGCATTATCCGAAGCAAAAACTTTCATTTTACAAAAACTGAAATAATGTTTTTACAATAACATACGAGCGCTAACTATATCCGTTTAGTAGTTGCTGGAACGTGGTCTAACCGCAAAATGACGTCAGAGCAGTTCGCTTTCCCAGTGAGACATGACTAATTGATGTAATTAAAAGCTACCAGTACCATCTTGTCCAAAAGCTTTTTAATAATTGTGACTTCGTGTGTGTACGTTGGATGTATTTTCACCTACCCCTTCGTTAAAAATTTGCGTGAATGTGAATAAAAAGGTGGGAGTTTATTTCCTTTCACTTATACAACTCATTCAGAAGTGGCAGTACGTGATGGATTTCGTGTTCTTCCAGATTAAATGTTGACGTCATGAAATTGCCGAACAATTAGATGCTGAAGTCAGCAGTTTTGAAATTAGTTGTATAATAGTCCATATCATGAGACTGAGAGTTACATTGCGTGACAAAAATGTTTGGAAGCTTTCAATCAAATATTTCGCATTTAACTCTGTTAAGTACTGCACAGCCAAACAGGGATGAGTAATATCGAAAGTTCATAAGCAAAAGAGCACTTTTAATTATTACTGAAATGCATATTCTCTGTATGTAAACCAGAAAATGTTTAAATTTCCATCGCTAAATGACCAAAAAAATTTCATCGAGTTTCCAGTTACAAGACTTAAAAGATTAAGGGCAATATGAATAACATATACCTATGTAACTCTGCTGGTTTTGATCTTTTCCCAATGCCAGAGTTTAGGGGATGGGCAGCTTGGCCAATATCGATATTAAATTCCACAAATTCCAGTGTGCACATGCAACAAGAAACACGTTGTGAGCAATTATTACCAGTATTTACCGTATTTGGAGCACAACTCACATTTTTGTTCGTATATTTGCCACGAAATGGCATTGTCAGTTTCATTACATAAAAAAACCCCGCTTCGTTCATGCAAATGACATGTTCAGTGCGCATTGCTGTCAGCTATCGGGTCAATATCATATATGTGTACCAGATCACGAGTATTCCGATGGCCTAGGGTAGGAAAAGCACTCAATAGAAAACAAAGCATATATAAACTATAAGAAAAGCGTGCCTCAAGCTGGCATTATTTTGAAACTGTGTACTATTAGTGACTCACCATAGCTGATTATTCCCATATGGAAGCTACTTGCCATACCCATCGTTCATTTCGAATTGGTGCAAAAGAGCATTTATCATTTGATGTTTGATTATGTTCATATGACTTGCAATCCCGACCCCCTCCACTTCTACCCCTCAAATAAATGCTGCCGTCTTTATTGAGCTAGCTCGTCAACCCTATTCCGCCTGGGGGGAGGGGACTTTTGATGACCGAGCCATCTTGAATACCTCTCAAAATCAGTCAATTAAAGATAATCCCTCAATGTCAGAGGACTTTCCCTCAAGTTTATCTGGCAGTTAGGTGATGAGGTAAAATTTCGGTTATGGGACCTGGTGTTGCCATGGCAACAGTATTTTGAAGGGCATGTTTAGCTGAAATTTGGATTACTTGTTTGTTTTTTACACCAAATTAGATTGTAGATCAAGTATTTTGGTAACCTTGAACATTATTGTTTTAAGAAAAAAGTTATCTCAGATTTTTTGGTTGATCTGTGACGTCATCGATGACGTCATGCAAACAAAAAGGTAAAATGTAAAATCTTGCGAATGACGTCATATCATTTTATTTTTGATTTTCTGAGCTTTTTCACATTAGTCAGGGAGCATATGTCATGAAATAAAGTCCCGTTGGATTTTTGCGATGAAAGTAAGCGACTAGTCTAGATCCAAGGAACATGAAAAAAGTTGTCGGCAAATTTGTGACTTTGTGGCGTCACTAGGAGGAGTTTAAAATGTGACGTGGGGGTCAGTTGGTTCTGGGCCGGACGTCCCGCTCACTAAAGGAAAGTGATGCGACATCACAGCCTTTCCTTTCCAAGTGTAGTATCGCCGCTGGACCTGTAATGGGTTTCGTGCATATGGCCACTGCTACATTATTGTGTCCATAGCAACGCGTTCCCGCCGCGACCCCTGTTTCCACTGAGCTTGCTATGGGTGTGACCGGGTGCCTGGCGGTATAATTGGGCGGGCAGACTGGACTCATTAGCCTGGTTGGCAACCAGTTTCGGAGAAGACAACTTTGACTCTAAACCCGGGTAGACGGAGCTCGATAGCCTTGTCAGGCAGTCCGTCTAAGAGAAGGAAAACTCTGATTTCAAACTCCCACTGCCTTGTGGGTCATCTTCGGGAGGAGGTAAGGCTAAGGGAGTAAGCCCTACAGAAATCCGGAGTGGAACCCCTAAGGGGACTGGACATGAACTTCTGAACTCCTTTCGGCAACTCCTGCAGCCGAGCTGGTGCCAAATATATCGCTCTGCTTTCCTTTAAGTGAGGCCGAGAGGGGAATCCTAGTGGCAGGGCAACCTAGGTTCTCCATACACCCAGCCCAGGCCTGCGCCCTTGAGAGGACACTCCAATGCCGCTGCTCACAGCGACAGAACAACACGGGGGGCAGCAGTTACGAGTTATAAGTCCAGAGTTATTGGCGTGAGCTCGAACGCTACGGGTTGTCTCCGACGGTGGGAGGGGTCATCGCATCCAATTGGTCATCTACCATCCGCCTCAAGCTGGGCAGCCCCCAGCCAGTAAGGTGCCGATTCGCCACAGCCTGCCTGTTCCATTGGGTGCTTGGAACACCGACAAGCAGGCTCCAAATCTTCGCAATAGACAAAGAAAGAAGAAATCTTCCGTCTTGCGAATAGCAAGCTGGAACGTCAGGAACATGTGTCCAAGCCTCTCCGACGATCTACGCCAAGTCGACAACTGCAGAAAGATCGCCATCATCGACTGTGAACTCACGAGGCTCAAGATTGAAGTTGCCGCACTGCAAGCGACACGACTCCCATCCAGTGGCAGCCTCAGGGAACAGGACTACGCATTCTTTTGCCAGGGAAGGCAACCAGAGGAACCAAGACTGCAAGGCGTCGGGTTTGCAGTGAAGAACTCTTTACTGTCCGCAGTTGAACCGCCATGTAAGGCCACTCCACGTATTTATCCTGAGCGTTTACGCTCCAACGCTCAGCTCTTTTGTTGAATCCAAGGAAGAATTCTACGAGGATCTTGAGATCACCATCTTGAGACCATCATCAGGGACATTCCCGCCACAGAAAAAATGTGCTTGCTCAGCAGCTTCGCAAGCGCATGTAGGGAGTTTTTGCTGAGAAAGTTGCGCGGTATAACAGGGCTTTTACTGTGTGAAATTTGGTGCAATCAAACGCTGTAGCTGTTGGTGCAGAACAATTCATGTTTGTAGATTTCGTTCGATTTGTTGAGTAGTAGCAGAAAAGTGTTTTAACAGTTAAAACTCAAAAAAGAAGACTCGTTTATTTGTCTTACTTAAAAATAAAAAGTACTTTGAAGGTATATTGCAAGATAATAACTACTAAACAAGTACCATGTGGATTTTTGTTGTTATTCGTGGTTTATCCATTAAACAGAAAATGAGAACTTTGCGTGTACGCATTTCTGTGTAAAAGTGTAATGGCAACCTTCGAAATTGCGAGTTAGATGCTGGAATCACTTGTCAACCCAATCGAAAGAAATTGATCTCGAGACTTTAAGAACTCAGTACCAACTGGATAGGCTCTTGTGGAAGGTTTTAGTAACATGCGCTTTATATGTGGCATGCGTAATCGCGAAATCGGATCGATGTACATGAACGAATTGCTAACAAAGCATTACTTTACCACTACAAAACACTGTGAGCTACAAGTACGATATATACTATCTTTGATATATCTTATCTATGATAACTACTATCTGCGATATACAATATCTGCGTTATATACATCTATGATACATGATATCTAGAGATCAGTGAATTAGGAGACTGGAATTATTTTAGGGCTCATGAAGATTTTTTTCTGATGCCCCAAAACCCTACGGGATTCAACAATAATGGAGCTGTCTTGTACAATAAATGGGACTCCAGAGAGTAGGGCTATGGAACACTTTTGACAGCAGTTGTTTTTAAAACCCATATCGTGATCCAGGGGGGGGGATGGGGGTTTTGTTTGACTGATGCATTATTTGTTGTTGTCAGGCAGTGAATTCATACTTTTGCTCTGACTTTACACTATAAATATCAGTTATTTTGAAAAACAGCATTTGCTCGGGAACCAACCCATACCGTTTCTGTTCAAAAACAAATGTCATTTTTACTATTTTAGTAAGCTAGTCATCCATTGGCAAAATGAAATTTACAAATATTTTGAATGTTATGTTCACTGTTGACGAGTGTTCTACATAGAATGCATGTTGTGTACAAATCAAAGTCCACAATCAAGTTTATTCTGAAGCTTTTACTTTACCATCTGATAAACTCCGTTTTAGGTGATAGTAAACGATTTCCCTGGCTGTTATGCCAACAGCCATGTCAACTTACCGAAGACAAACGTGTGCAAACCAAAGTTTGCAAATACGAAAGACAAAAAACAGAATTGTTCTCAATAAACTAAACCATGAAATCCAACCGATTTTCGTGTAGTAGGTCTTTCGGTATATTGTCTAGAATCATAAACATAATTATTTTATATTGTTTTACTTTTGTAACGGAAAAGTGTACTCGAAAGCTACTCCACTTCGACAATAAGAAGAGCACGTTATGGTCAGACCAACGGCATGCACAACATGCTAAACCATCTCCCCAGTTTGTATTTACAACTTACAGTCGTCTTACTCAGTTGCAACAAACTCTTCAGAAGGAATAGATTCCCTATGTTAAATATCGGTTTGCCTGCATCACAATGTCAAGAGTAATCACGTTACAAAGTTCAGAAACTGTTCACTCACGTTGAACAAAATGGCAGCTTCTTCTTCTGGAAGAAAAGTTTTTGTGTGACGTCACGATGGCATATGACATGGTCCGTAGCCTGGGGCAATGAAATGTTAGCAAAAAGGCTTGGAATGGGCCCTAGTTTCCTACTCCCTCCTGCTCTGAAAGTAAAGTCAGTTTTGTATGGATGCCCGCTGACTCTTCTGAGCCAACAAAGATGGGAAAAAAATCCTTAGCAACCCACCGTCGTGTCAGACGCCTGTTAAAATGTTCTGTGAAAGCTTTCTGTGAACCACAAAAAAATTTGCTTCGTGCTTTGCTAAATCGACGCCTTTGAGTAGTTCATGTCTGTACGTGCATTTGTTGTATTGAAATACGTTACAGATACGATAACCAGGTATATTTTAAAAGCTTCGGTCCCGTTGTTTTAGACAAATTTTTTGGTCCCTAATCCCGAATTTTTAAAAAAATTGGTCCCTGATGCCAAAAGATTTCGAGAAATTGACCCTGTATTCTCTTACTTCCCTTCTGATCCAAGATCCCACCCGCTTGATTCCTGATCCCTGACCATTTTTTGCCGTTGATCTCTGATCCCTTACACCCGTTACGACTCTGATGCAGAGTACAAGAGGAATCAAACACCAAAAAATATTCGTCCTTGTTCATAAGACAATTATGTGTTTAACAACCCTTTGCCTAGCTATTTCCACAACAAAATATTGTTGTATTGTGTTTTGCACTTCGGGTTCACCGTATTGTTATGATGGAAGTGATGATGACTGTGGTGGTCGACGACGATGGAAGAGACGACATTGTTATTGTGATGGAGATGATAATGGTTTGATAAATGTGTTGGCGATGGCGCTGGGAGTGAATTGAAGGACATTGTTATTTGTGATTGGAGTGATTATATTGTGTAAGATGTGATGGCGATGGCCATGGAAGTGACGGACATTGTTGTTGTCATGAAAGTGATAACAATTGGTTAGATATAATGACGATGGTGATGGAATTGCTGGACATTGCTGGAATAATTGTGATGGAGTTGATAATGGTTTGATAAATGTTTTGGCGATG
The DNA here is from genome assembly GCA_027574985.1 of Umimayanthus nakama. NCBI lineage: Eukaryota > Metazoa > Cnidaria > Anthozoa > Zoantharia > Parazoanthidae > Umimayanthus > Umimayanthus nakama. Next base: position 11,404 of record JAOBRG010333084.1, read on the forward strand.
GCGCTGGGAGTGAAGGATATAGTTTTTTGTGATGGGAGTGATTGTAATTGTGTTAGATATGATGGCGATGGCCATTGAAGTGACGGACATTGTTATTGTGATGAAAGTGATAATAATTGGTTAGATGTAGTGACGATGGTGATGGAAGTGCTGGACATTGTTATTGTGATCGAAGCTGTCACACATTGTGATAGACGGGATGGCGATGAAAGCGATGGAAGTGAATATGGTTGTGTTGGAGGTGATGGCGACGGTCATTGAAGTGACGGAGATTGTTATTACAAAGAAAGTGATAATGGTTGTGTTGGACAAGATGGCAATGCTGATTGACACCGAAATTGAGACGAAAGTAATAATGATTGTGATAAACGTACCGGGAATGGAAATGATGCTCAATTTATTTATAAGCAACCGTCACTTTTTTCTGGTGCTTTAATATAAAAGAAATTGCAAAGAGTTAGCACATTCTTCTTTCAAAGTTTTAGTAAATAATAATACATGCTGCATTTTGCAAATTATGCGGCAAAGTAGCCGTATAAGGCTGGGAATTATCTTTTGAAATTTCCTTCAGTAAGAAAACTACAATGCATAGGAATATTATTGAATTGTTTTTCATTATCCTTTCAGTATATTCAACTCCTCAATCTTGTTGCTTTCCCGTTGGTGGCTCGTCGTAAATCACTCTTACTCCGCCTGGTAGTTTGTCCGAATCTAAAACTTGCCACGTGTAATATCCGGTAAGGGGCATTTTATCTGGTATCCAGGGTTGATAGTGGTACTTATACGCCTCCCCTTTCAGTTGCCAATTGTACCACAGTTTGTCGAGGAAACTGTGATGCAGCCACAGTTCCGGCGCATTGGACGAGGTTGTATGGTTAGCCATGGTTCCCGCCACTCCGTCGTGGAGGTCGTTGTGGAACTTCTCACGCACTATCCATTCAAACATGTCAAATTCAGCAAGCGGCATACACAGGGTTTTCTTGACAGCGTTGTGGCTAGCGAAGGCGACGTATTTGGCAAATTTTCGTTTCAGACATCCGCCGCCGGCTGATTTTGTTAGCGACCATAAACTCTTCTGAAACGGTCCGTCTTGAACACAACTATCAGTGTTAACAACGCCATCCCCTCCGAGACAGTGGGAACCTGGGCACCAAACTCCCCGGGTGTAGGTTTTCCACCAGGTCCTTGGGTTTCTGCTCCAGTCCCAATATGGCGCGGTTACACGGCAATCAATACTTTGCAGAAGATTTTCAAGTTGCAAAATATACCAGCGGTGCCAGGGTAAAAATATGTTTGGTGTGTGATGGAGGAGATCTAGATATATGTAAACATAAAATGGGACAAAAACATTAAAAACTACAATATGATGACACAATTGATATAACAAGGATGTCACTTGTCTACCTACTGCAACTTTCTCTTAATTTTCCATCAATTCTAAATTTATACATTTATAACCAAAAGTAACGTAACATTTTCTAAACTGTTAAACCAAATACGAATTTTGATTATTCCATCTATTACTATTTTTGCAAAAAGATAAATTTTTCAGTTCTTAACGAGAAAAAGAAACTTAAAAGGCTTTGCAAAACAAACAACTTTATTATATTTTTTATAGTATTCCCAGGTTCAAAATAGAGAAGGGGGGACGTTTATTTTTTTGTGATTTTGAAGACGCCCCGCAGCTTGTTTTGACCCTCTTTCCCCGCGTGCGTCTCATGAGGGAATGTGATGTTAAACAATACACTCTGTTTAGCTCTGTTTTGATTGAGTCTTTGAACTGCGTGCGTGCGAAACCTCCCCTGAGAGCCGTTCTTTAAATAAACCTACTCGGAGAAAGGGTTGACTTGGCTTAGTATAGGAGATACAGGCTCCTGTTGATGGGCTCCTGACCAGAACATTCACCGCAAGTAAGGGGGGTTGGGTCGAGTTCTTAACTGCAAAAGCTGGATGTGTCTGCATGATCACCGCAAGTCAAATCAGAAACAAAGCTGTGGGGTAACCGATTTGAAGTGCAAAGGAAGTTTTCAGAAGCTTCGTTCCTGGAAATAGTTCAACGTGTTCATACCTGTATCCATGCTGCTGTGAATATTTAGAATCCTTTCAAACTCCCTTCTATACAGGCGATGAGTGCCAGCTTTCTTAAACGTTTCGATAAACCGACGCCGCTCCGCAAAACGCATTGAGGTGAATTCTTTTCGTACACGCCCACAGTTGATGGTCGTTCCGTTAATACACCGACAGCGGCGCCCACACGTGTCAGACACCACGCCCCCTTCAGTGCGAGTGCTACAGGGCTGTTGAGTACCTACACCAAACGGTGTTACAGATGTTCAATCAGTTGGCCAACGAAATATGTAACAGTATAATTGAACAATAACTTTCACTTTAAAATGGAGGATTACCATTGGTTAGATTCGGTAACGTGATATCTTTCGCAGGGCGAGTATCAGCGTATATACCACCGCAAATATCACCATGGAAGCTTTCGATTTACATTGAATTTGAGTTTCTTTGTCTACATCAAAATATGAGCAAAACCGACTCAGCTTCAAGGCCCTGTTACACTGTGCAATTTTCTCAGCAACTTGTCTCGCAATGGCATTGCGAGACAAAGTGCTGGAGGGATTGCACAGTGTAACATGGGTTGTCTCGCAATTTTTTTGTTGTGCGAAGCGTTGCTCGAAGTAGAACTCTGCTCTATTTTTCGCAACGGATTGCAGCAACTTACAACACCATTGCACAGTGTATCACCCCTCCAGCAACTTGTCTCGCAATTTTACGGCAGTTTTAACAAGGGCGCATGCGCACACTTCTTGGGTTTTTTTCGTTCCGAGGAGCATTGCGAGACAAGCTGCTGGAAAAATTGTACAGTGTAACAGGGTCTCAACATTAAACTTCGGCAACTTGCAACGCTACATTTCCAACCATTGCGAGACAAGTTGCAAGTTGCCTTCACGGTTCGAAAGTTTCAGTATAGAATTAAAAAAAGAGCTACTTTCTAAAGCAATACCAAAGAGTACAAAGAGTTGTACAAAAAATGCCTTTAACGTCTTGGCGGTAAGGCGCATAGCAATTTTACACGAGTTTGTCGATAACTTCCAGTGCTTCATGTTGTGAAAGTGATTTTCCAAAAAGCAGTCTACAAGACTTTTAAGTGATGGCTGTCTCGTTCGAGTGTAAGGATCATTCAAACGTCATGTTTAGTTTAGTGACGTAATTAAAGTACACAACAGATTACGTGTGCTTGCCGTTTTTTGTTTTGTTTGTTTACGCTGAAATTTTTTTGTTGAATCATAAAATGAATAAACCACTACCGTGGTATGTTGTATTGAGCTTATACAGACCCTCGGCTTCCAAACTGACCTCAAAGTCTCTCATATGCTCTCGAGTTCGTCTCGGACAAATGTTCACTTTTCGAACAACTTCTCAGCCACGGGCCAGTTGTGTTGCGCGGAGTTTTCTCAACACAACATACCACGGAGGTAGTTTGTTCACAAATTTTTCATGACTCGGTAGAATATATTCGACTACTTACCAAAATTGAGGAGAAGAATTGTTTAGTATAAACCCAACAAGTGATTTATTCACAAGTTATTCACGGCACGGTAAAACATGCTTCACCATTTAACGACATTGTGGAGAATGATTGTTCAGAATAAACCCAGCAGGTGAACATCGCTCGCACACTCATTAAAATTGGTCATAAAAAGTAAAATTTATTCATATGGATTTTTTTAGCATTCATGCCGGAAACATAAAAAAGTGGTTTGCTTTTTTGAAATTATTTATAGGAAAATAAACTGTTTTTGAAAGTGACATTCTCTTGTTTGGTTTAACCCCCATAGTGTCGGTACGTAAGGGGCGAACCATTTGATTTTTGAGGGGGGGGGGGCTTTTTTGAAAAAAAAAATTCCTGCAAGCCAAGTTTTTGT
>JAOBRG010333195.1:0-15337 GCA_027574985.1 Umimayanthus nakama
ATACATCTAGCGGTTACACGTCGAACTAACAACGGAGTGAGTGACAAAATCGCCCCCTCACAATATGTCATCCATTGCACATGCGTGCAATACGGATGACATAAAAACGGCAAATATTTGGGATTTGTCGGAGGAGAACGAAGCGATAAAACGCACAATACAACAAAGGTGCTGGTAAGGAGATAATTTTACTAAAATATAAGTACAATGTCTCCCACAGCTCATGCTGTGACCGTGCGATTTGGGTGGGTCAATAGCCAAACAGTGAATGAAGTGTTTCTACGCCGACTACTTTCGTCATGGAATAGTCTAGAGAGTTTATGTTTGTTTCTCGGTTGATACAGAAGGAGGAAAATCTAGTCAAGAAATGAATGGGATAGTCAATTCTTAGTTCAACTTAGGCGTGACAAATGATCTCCCCACTAAGTCATGGAAAACCCAGCTGCTCCATTTGTTTTAACTCCAAAAGGCAAGATAATTGAACGCAGAGTTATACGATGTTAGAGGAAATCTTACATCTAAACAAGGTTTCTTACAGCACTGAACAACAACCGAATAGTGTCATAGAAATCTGGCGGAGTGACCAGTCAATGCAATTAACTAGTGTTGCTGTCACCAATCTAACTTGACTGTCTAAACTTAATTTAAACCATTTTCACTACTAATACATATTGACACAATATATCAAAATGCAATTTACATCACGCACAAGGTATTGGAGAATGACCAGAAGGGGACTTGCGAACCACAAGTGCTAGTCTATCCACGTGAGAAACGTTTGTAGTTGGCAACATCGATATCCGAGGCTTCCCTCAATCTAAACGCCTAATCTCTACCTAAAACCTTAGCCTTCATTTCTCCTTTTCGCAAAGAAATTGGCTTTTCCCTGTACAAAACCGGGTGACGTTTGATTCGGCCCTTGCATACGCACGCACTGTTACAAAGCTGCGTCTGAACCGTGCTCTCGGATGCACCAAACTAGAGCATAAACTTCATTCTATTTCACCCCCTAAAAAGAATAACAATCCCAGAAATTTTAACCATTTTAGCCTTTTCCGCTGACATACATGTTGTTTCAAGAACAGTTTTGTTCCCTTTCTAACTTTGCAACCAACTATTGTTAGTTCTAGCCCATTTACTCCAGCCTATTTATCCCCTGAAAATTAATCAATGAATTCTAGTACATAGCTTTCGGATATTGTAATTAATACCCGAACAAGTCAGCCCTTCAATGCCAATGGGATTTCAGTGCAAAAAATGTTATTGTTTTTAAAAGGAAGTTCAAAAGACATCAGAAACAAGGCGCCTCGTCGGCACCTTGTATGTAATCTCCCCGTCATTCCTTAGGAAATCCTCTTCCTCCTCGTTATCGAAATGTACTGTTCTTATCAAGGTTATCAACCGATCAACCTTCACTTTAAGTTCTTCATCTTTGTGGACCTTTTTCTTGCGTTTGTATTGCGGTGGAGGAGCGGCGCCAACACGATTCTTACCCAGAAATCCCCAGGAGCTAATGCCTAGCCACGCCTGGAGCTGTTCAACCATGAAGTCAATAATCTCGTATTCATTCGACTGTAAGTCATTATCGCGCTTGACTCGTTTGAAGTTTTCTATTATGATGGATACAAACATGTTCATTAGGATAAACACGATCCCCATACTGTAGGCAAAGAACATAAGTGGTCCAAGAACGCGGTTAGATCGTTCCAGATTCTGATAACTGAACTTGCCTAGCATGACGCTCACAAGAGTTTCCGAGGTAGCGATAAACGTGTGGAACTTATGCAGCTCGCGCGAGAACACCAGGTATGAGAAATGAGCAAAGGCTACGAAGACAATTCCCCAAATGATGAGAAAATGAAGCATTTCTTTGGACGATTGGCTCAAAACCGAACCGAGCAGAGACATGCGCCGATTGAAGCGAAACAGTCTCAGGAACTTGAGGGACATCAGAAAGACAACAGCTGCGTAAATATAACCGTAAATTCGATCAGTTGTAGCTAAGTAATGATGATTGATGAACTTGTTGGGATTGGTTCTGTATTGTTCTTTGATCATTTTATCGACTCCAAAGCGAATGAAATATAACACGATTACTGTCCATGAGAGACAAAGCTGAATTATCTCCATCCATGTCCAAACTTCTGTAATATATTCCCTGAATGCCGTCTTAGCCATTCGTTTCACCTCACGATATGTGAACAAAACTGTGAAAAGTACGAATGCAACTTCACAGGCCAGAACGAACAACTGGAAATTTCCCACATATCGGTCAATGCGCGTCGCAAGAATCTGAACAAACGGTAATGCGCCACCGGCCGCTGTGAATTCAAGAAGCAAGTTTACGACACAGTAGAGGTTATTGTTAGCGTTATAGACCGTGAACTCGATGAACACTGCACGGGTGTATTTGTCCACCCATCCATTCGATTTTAAATCACGCACTACTTCCAAAGCTTCAGCGGGAGAGTTTCCCATTTCTGCTATGTAACCTCCCCCTCGGTAGACCGACAATGTGCCCAAGAACGGGTAAGTCAAGAGGTCAGCGGATGTCTGGTAGCGCCAGGGAAGAATGGTGGGTGTTTCAGGAAGGCTGTGATTGGTCGGTTTCCATCTTGGATAATTATAGGGAGACATGTACTCCGCTGTCCAACTGTACGGCTTATTACAGGTATCAAACATGGATTCAATATTGAAGACCTCGGCGACCTCACACGTACCTGAAAAGAAAGAAATGTGTATCAAAAATGTGAAAAAAAAATTCTTTAAAAATTAGAAAGTTTCTAAGCTTACGCAACTTTACAACTTTCCGCAATATGCTTCACACAAAAGCACATCCTTAACATCAGATAATACGGATAATACTAATAGGACGACGCACACAGTCTAAAAGTAGATGTTGACCGCTGCACGCAAGGCAATTCTAGATTGAATTTCGGACAAACGAAGCATGAAATCGCTTGCTGGTGACTGTAATAATTTGGTATAATGCAGAGAATGGGAGCAGCAAAACATTGCTGTAATCGTGCGAACATATCAGAGAGTTTTTTTCAAAAGACAGCGAGTGCTGTTTGTCCGAGTATCAATCCAATAATGCTTTGCGTGCGCATTGGAGTTTTTATTGGTTTTGCGAACACACACATGTTCGCTGGAAGCTATATTTTGACTTTATTGGCGAAGAAGAATCTACGGCCACCTATGAACAAACGGTTACAGTTTGCAAGTCATCTTTTTAACTGGACAAGCTAACAGATTGACTAAATACTCCTTGAGCGTTGCAGATAAATCAAAAGAAAAAATCTAAGAACCGTCGCTCTGTCTAATTGATTGGGTTCTTATTAATTTGGAAGTCCATTTCATGTTCCGCACATAGGCATTAATTCATTTGAGAGATAAGAAAGAGAGGGAACAGCTGGAAAACTACTGTAATGCAAACATTTTACTACCTGGTATCATCGAAAAAGAAAACACGTCTCAGCAAATATAATGTACAATATGAAACACAGTCTTACCCTTCTTGACACGCAGCTGTCTCATTCTGGCCCCTCCCACAACAAAGTTGGCCCTGTCTGCCAAAAATCCGCGCGAGTCCTGGGCACCACTGTACCAGTTGCCGTTGTAAAGGCCTGGGATCAAGTTATCATCTACCCAGGTCCAAAAACCGTCAACGTCTCCAATCTTATAGTTAACAAGAAAAGAGAAGTGACACTCCGGACGAAGCTAATCTACCGTTGCTTACATAAACGTTGACTGACGTTAAACCAAAATAACCTTAAGCTTACGTAAGCCTCTAAAATCCAATTTTACGGCTTCAACAACGATTAGCATAGCCCTTTGTGAGCTGGTATAATAAGGTAACTTGTGCTGGTCAATAAAAATGATCGCCTAATTTATAATAGTACGAAAACCAATTAGTAACTACAGGAGGAATCTCGTAGCGGTTAGACACCGATGTGCTCAGCGTGACAGCGAAAACGAGCACAACGCTGTGGCAGCAAAAACGTGCACAGCGCTGTGACGACAGTGGTAGTGGCAGTACTGAGATAACGATGTGCACATAAGTGTGACAGCGATGACAACTGATATGTGCTATAACAGCGCTACCAGTTGCCACTACTTTAATAGTAAGGTGCTCATCGCTTGCACACTAAAATGAACATCGCTGTTACTACCACCGATGTCACACTAGTATCACTGCAAGTCACTGTTGTAACATTGTTGACAGTAGTGTGAGAGTAATGTAAACCTTAACCGCTGTGCCACTGCTATGACCCATAATCATGTGGTTAAGTCCACCACTCTGTACTCGCGATCACGAAAAAACAACCACCGGCCCACGATTCGTGAGGACGCACAGATTTGCTAACTTTGTAACAGCAAAATATCAGTTCATTTGTAGTTTGTAATTGCCGTGTCCTATTCATTTTGTAGCGTAACATAAAATGTATGCACTGACCTGTAATTTAGTTTCTGTAAAAAATCGACTGCTAAAAGCTTGAATAAACCATTATTATGGTTATTATTACTACTATTGTTACTATTATTATTATTACTATTATTATTATTGTTATTATTATTATTATTATCATCATTATTACAATGAAAATTATTATTATTAATATTATTGTTTTTATTATTATTACTATTACTATTATTATTATTATTATTATTATTATTAATATTACCTCGAATACTATCACTCTGAGGACAAATTTATCCCCACTAAGTTACTTTCGTGTTTTTGCACTATCATAGTGCTTTAAGTTTAAGTTGTTCCTTTACCTTTCATAATTTAAGTAATTTACACTAACACTTTTTTCTTTCACAGCAGTGTTAAACTGGTAAGAGTCCTTCCACCTCCCCTCCCTCTCCCTTCCCCAGCAGAAGCTGGAACTAAAACCTACTCCCCCCCCCTCCCCCTCCCGCCCTCAAAAGAAGTTGAAGCTAGTAAGGTTTGTTGTGAGTAGTTGATCATGAAAGAAGATGGAAAGCCCTTTATTTTAGTTAACTCAAAGTGTAAAGCTTCACACAGTTGAAAACAGTTCAAGTCTGTATAAGGGGAATTGAGTAAAACTAACAGCAGTGTGTCAAAATGTGATTTGTGTGACTCCCGCTTGGGATTTTGTTACTTTATCTTGGTCAATGCAGCATTGAAAGCAATGATCCTTTCTCCATATAATTCTCAGTTAAGCTCTCTCCGATTCAGCAAATTTTGGTGAAGTAACGACACCTACCTTGAAAAACTTTGTCCTTTCCTTGGCAGTATCAGTGGCGCGTTGACCACGCCCTCCCTGTAACTCCTCCCCAATCTCTCCGTGGCCAACAAACATGTCCTGCAAGTTCTCAGTCATGAAATGTGCATACGGGTCTCTGTGACCATACGCAATCATCAGGACAACCCACACAAACAAAAAATAAAACAAAATCTCCCGGATAACCGAATACATCTTGCGTTCCTTAAAGCGTATCACTCGAGCAGCGCGCAGCATCGTCTCATCTGGGGGTCGATATTCACGCTTAGTTGGACTTCCGGTTATAGTTCTTTTATGAGCATGCATCGAGCTCTGTTTAAGCCACTCTTCGTCTTGTGCGAGCTCGGCGGTGATTCGAGCGTCGTCTTCTTCTTGCGGTTTTTTTATGATAAGGGCGAAGAACATTGCCACTCCTATTACTTTCAATGGCTGTGCAATGAAGATGTCTTGAACAATGGAGACAAAGAAGGAAAGCAACCATTCCTCCTAGAATAGAAACAAAACAACAGCAGTTGGCATTCGTTTAACACTTTGCAAACAGGTTCGTGACACTTTAAATCATTTCTTTTGTGATAAGAGATTTTTAGAAAGCGAAACAATGACAACGGTGTTCAAAAGACTTTTGGCCAGTTAAAAAGAAAGGACATTGTAAAACATACCACAGAAACCAAAAATGTGATGTTGTTACTACCACAAACAAAACTGTCTGTGCGCGTAGTCAGTACATGTTACCATGGTTGTTAGGAATATGTTTTAAGACGTAAATAGTCGAGAGAAGCTTGGCAACCAAAGTAATACCAACGGAACTCTTTTTAGAGGAAGGTTTTTTTCCTAGGAATATAAGGTTGAACATACTTGAGGTTTAGGAAAGATGAAGAACTTTTATATTTGGAAACTGTGCAAAATCAAGGAAAGGATTTGTTTCTCGGCTAATGTTTGTTAGTGCATTATCTCCCATAGTGTGTTACATATGCAACTTTGTTTTAAACCATTCTTTTATTTTATTGTGTTGCTTTCTTAATGAGCGTGGTAGCGGCTAACTAGCAAAGCGTATTTATGCTTGGGTTGTTTTGTGCGAATGTAAACTTACAAATTAACACCTAGTACCCAATAATACAAGCAACTATGTTTAAGAACGTTTTAAAACATTTGATACTAAAGTCTTTAAAATGTTTAAGAAAACTCAGCCTAAGCTTAAAAATTAGACGTTGTTACAAAAAACAGAGTGTACCTCAAACTGACTTTTGACAGCTTAAATAAATAGGGCAGGTTATGGACCAAGTTTTTTTCCTTCCTTTTATGGCCCAAGCGCGAAGCGCGCGGGCCTTGAAGACACGGAAGGAAAAAACGAGGATCCATAACTTGCCGTACGAACCGAGCAAACGAGGTTAGTAAGATGTTTGTTATATGGCTTTGATGGTTGTTGCGGTTTTGAAACGGTGATCGAGAGCTAGCCGTCCGTACGGCTACTTACGGACCTGGAATTGACCAATCACAGCACGGCACAGTCAGCCATTCAATAACAAATCGTACTTTCCCTTCCTTGAAGTTATTACTTGGCCCGTAGGGAGCCGAGTTGAAAGTCTTTTCTTGTATTGTTTTTAGTTCCCTACGTCCGTTACTTAAATATGCAAGCCAATCGCATGCGCAAGGTACGGGCCGAGTTAGGCTTGTTAATAAGAAAGCACATACACAAACGATATCCGAATGGTAGAGTGCCATTTAAGTGTTTATCAAGTAGAATGGGCAACACGTACCTGTTTTGACGGAGTGAAGCTTACACCGAATAACAGTGTGAAAAAGCCGGCCACTCCAGCCATAGCAAAGCACAGGGTCCAAGCCACATACACAAACCACCAAGGCAACAGCTTTTTCACTTTGGGCAGCTTGCGTTTTTCTGTCTTTGGAGGTATGAGCAGTTTGCTTGAGCGCAGGGAGATATTAGAGGAGTCAGATAATCGCTTCTCATCCTCGTGTGAATCTGAAAATAATGTAGCATGATTATGTAAAAAAAAATTATTATTATTATTATTATTATTATTATCATTATTATTATTATTATTACCATTTTTGTTATTAATATTTTTGCTATTATTATTATTATTATTATTATCACAATTTTTTTATAATTATTTTATTGGATACTGCTTTTGCTATTTCAATTAGTTTGTAACTCATAATATAACAAGTTCCTGCTTGGAAGTAAAGAAACTAAATAAATTGAAGGTTATAACGGTGGTTATATGGTGATGATTTTGGCAATTTGGAAGACGAGGAGGTATAGGGTCGTTTTCCCTCTCTAATTAAAAGGCAAGCTTCGTACCTTGGTTGGTGGTGTCGTGTTTGTAGAGGTAGTAGTAGATGTCAGATGAGAGATGATCAGGAAAATCGCTTTCTCTTGGTGCAGCTTCTCTGTTTGGTTTCTTTTTGTCTCTACTCAGATCTTCCTCCAACGAGTCCAGCAGACGGCTAAACAACTCGTCCTCATCATCAAACGAGCTGAACTGCTTCATGCCATGCTTCTTCTTCTTCTCTGATGACGTGGGGTTTGACTTTTGCGGCGAGATATCTGGCGAAATACTGTGGCAAGTGCTGATATCCGTGAGGGAAAGTGCTGATTCTTTTCTCGTCGACGTTGGTAGCTCAAGATGCGGTGGATTGAGGGTCGATTTTGACGCTGGTTTAACACGAGTCTTTAGTACTTGTATATCTTCCATTGATTTTATGAGATATTGTTTCTTTCTCTTTGGGCTTATGTCAATATGGCGGAAGATTTGAACTATTATCAGGTTGATTGGGAATACAATTAAACTTGACTGGATCCCGATTACCAACTCGTGCCAAGTGAACTGTATGAAGCCCGCATCAAAAATGGTATCATTCTGTTTTGGGACGTCCTTTTTATACCACATCACGTTGGCCAGCATTGAACTTAAAAGCAATGTCAAGCAACACGAAACACGCTGTACACGAGTAAATCGGCTGCGCGGCGGGCGAAACGCGATGGAAAACCACAGGTGTCCGTCAGAAAAGTCACGTGATGTCTTAGTCTTAAACAGGTGCACGAATTCCCCAAGTTCCTCTTTACTTGCTACCGGAATTAGGCGATCAACCTGACCATCGCCTTCGTCACATGCCAGCCAGCGGTCACAAAGGAAATAATAAATTTCTTCGGTTTCGACGTCTTTTATCACGATTTGGGACAGGTACCAAGAGGGAGCATTGCCCGAGTTATCATGCCACACCCTCACATAGGTCAGGCTGCCCAGGGACTCGGAGGTAGTCACAAGGAAGGAGTCGACACCCCCAGAATCAAAGACGCGTCTGTATTCGTCCTTGAGCATGTAGGGTGATGTTCGACCTTCCTCTCCGGCAAGAATGATTGACACTTTGGCTGTGGTGCTGCAGTTTTTCCTCATTCCCGTATATACGGTAACCTCGTAGCGGTAACGGTCGTTGGGGTCGTTGTCAATTACTGGAACTAGACCAACCTACCGTAAACAAAACATTGAAAAGAAAAAAAATTGTGTTACATAAGGGCTATTGAGTTGGTTGCTAATCAGTATAACAACGTCAACAAAACTGTGAAAGTACAAACGCAAATGGAGCTCAATATTTACTTTAATAAGCTAATGCACTATGTTTTAGTTATTTGTTGGCAAGCCTGTAAAAAAGGTACTTTTCTAGACTTTGTGTCAGCTCTCTTTAATGCACTACCTATAAAATTGAGTTGTACAAATGAGAAAAATGAAAGGAGGAAGTTGAAATTCACCAGCCTTTTTGTTGACGTTCGTGTCCTAGCTGCCTAAAGGCTAAGGCATTAGATGGTTGAGCTTCAAAAGGGTTAGAATTTGCAAACTATGCCGTGATAATGCTAGTTAGAAATCTTTCTATTTTGCTCCAATTAAGCCAAAAGTTATCCAACCACATTCTGCAAATGCCTATAAGGGCCCAACAAACTGTGTTAAGGGTGATGGTAAGTGAAAGAATGAGTTTTGACAGAGAAGCGAAACAATATTGAGCTATAGTTATAACCTTCTCAAGATCCCGCCGATCCTGGCGCCGAGCCCAGATGAGAGCCAGTGCATACAATGCGGCAATAACACAGAAGGTCGCAAGTATCGCTGGGTAGTCCTGGGGGTTCCCGAGTTTAATTATGGCGTCAGCAATGTCTAGCTTGTTTGGAGGAATGAACAGGTCTGCTCCGAACCAGGTCAAGTGATTACATTGACAGTGGGTCACGTGATAGGTGGACTGGTTACCAACCTGTCAAGGAATTTTAGTGATAATGTCAATAACAATGACTGTATCTGTGACTATGATAATGACACTTTGACAATGGATGTGATCATGTAAATGGAAATGGCAATGACAGTGACAGTGACAGCGACAACAAAAGCGACAATGACAGTGACAATGACAATGGTAACGACGATAATAACATTAACGCTAACGACAAAGGTAAAGGCAAACAGCAGCAGTTATGCTAATGTTAATAGTTTGCTTATGGTAATTGTAACGGTAACAATGTTTTAATGGTTGTGGTACCGTGTTAGCAGCAAAATGTATTTTAACTTTACTTTTAATGATTTAACTATCACTCAAAACTGCATTCTTATACCTTTTCCGGTTTTAAATCCAAACAAAATTAAGGCTCATTTAGCTTAGAGTTTAGTCTAAGTCACCTGATGACTTGCTCATGCATTTCTTGCGCTTTATGATACTGAAAGTAGTTGAAGTTTGAGTAAGTGAGAAAGTAACAAAACGAACCTTGCAACCAGCTCCACTCCAGGAAAATTGCGCCTCATCCCAATAGTAGCAGCCGGATGAGAACACGTTGAAAGTGTAGTTTACAGGTGGCACCTCAGCTGTTCCTGGTTCTACTCCCAATAGCGGGAGAACGCCGATGTAATAGTTCCCAGCCTCCCTGATCACGTCACTGGACATGAACAGCTTGTAGAGGTCTGTGTTCGAGCTGTTCCATGTTCCATTGTAGGATGAGTTATCGGGTATTAGTGTCCTGTAATCATATTCCTCGCGAGTCGGTTTGTGCTTGTACCGCACATATACAACTAGCTGCTCTGTTCTGTTAGCGATGATGAATTCTGCATGAATTGAGTCCTCTGCATGTGGTAAGGTGATCTTGTGGATGACCATGCTTCCGTCTGAACGAGGGGTCTGGGTCAGGTTTTGTAGTTGCTTGAAAAACAAGAAACATTTGTTGTCAATTGTATTGTGATGCAGTCTTATTTCAAGGGTGGTCTGTTGTTTTTTATAAAAAAGGTTGTTCTTGAAAAATAACCAGTAACATTGGGAAAGTGATTAATTGTTAAAATGAGACAGATAACCGCTTTTAAAAGTCTTGGAAGAGCAATGCAAGTTTACATTAGAAATTGTCAAACAGGCGATGGCAATGCATTTTGGTACAAATTTATTAACTAAGTTAGATGTTTGGAACAGCCTTTAAACTTACGTATGGAGATACAGTTGGTAAATAGGTCATAGCAACCCAAGTGGGTGCATATATGAACTGAGCTCAGTAGAAGTCAGTATCAGACTTTGAACATACCTGTGGGGATACGGTTGATAAACAGGGGATAGCAATGTATTTGGCACTAACTTTTGAGCTGTGTTAGATAATTAAAACAACCTTTAAATGTGTTCATACCGACACAGTTCCAGAAAACCAAGAACGTTCAAACTCAGCCCCCCAAACAGATATTCTTATATGAAAAATGTGTGTAAGACCGTCGCTAGTGGATCCTAAATCGGTAAACATTAGGACGCCCAATTACGCATTCCGCAATATTGTTAATGGCTTACGCGCGCTTAACCGGATGTGAGAAGTGAAGAACTTCTGCTTCCTGGTGTTATTTTTGTCTTTAGAAAGTATCCTCGCGTGTTCATTACAGAAAGGCCTCTGTTTAATATTTCCACTACAAACCACACTCTCGGTTAACAAGTAGTTAAAAAGTCTAAGCTTCAACAAACCTGTTTTGGCCTTTCCTTTTGCGGCATCTTAAAGTTGATTTCTGATTTTAATCCACTGACATTGAGCACATTTCCAGACGGTTCTTTAAGCACCAGTGAAAGCGTGGACGATTTGACAAGTTTGGATGTGTTTGAACCACTGTATGGGTTGATTGATGCCTCGGTCATCTGTTGGGACATTGGTAGGTAACACTGTTGTCAATAATATTAAACGAGTCTAAGCGAAAAGAACGGGTTCTTCCTAAACATTTATAAATTTGTTTTAGAGCATATGTGGCAATTTTTCGCGCGCTTTTTGCATGGCGCGAGCGTGCATCTAAAGCCGGTTTTCCACTAAGCGAAGTTTTTCGGGCGAAGCGAATTTTTTCGAGTACAGACATGCGCAGTTTAATTCCAACAGACGACACAGTTTTCACAAGCTCTTTTCTCTTCGCCGAAAATGTGAGTTCGAACAGTTTCTACTTTTTCGCCGCGAAAAATTTCGCTTCGCTTGAAAAAATTCACCTAGTGGAAAACCCGCTTAAATCTCGATAGACGCACGCCCGCGCGTCTATCAAATCGCGAGATTGCATTTAACCAATCAAAGCGCTCAAAATTGTTTAGGCGTTTTCTGTATTTTATCAATTTTCGTTTAGTGGCAATGTTTTAAAAGAAATGGTCCATGTTTTAGCTGTGCATCTATCGAGTTATGGATGCACGTGGTTAGTTGGTAGAGCACTCGAGAAGCTAGAAAAGCACTTGGCTTCGCCTCGTGCTATTCAAACTCTTTTCTCGTGCTCTCCAAACCTCCAGCGTGCATCTATAACTCGATAGACGCACGCCAAGCATGGATTATTTCTGAATTAGTATTCAAAATGCTGAGAGTTTGTAGCTTATCACATTTTACCTCGGCTTCAATTGACCCGGAAGTGGTTCTTGACTACCACGGAAAACCGCTGTTAAACTTTACTTCACAAATGGTTTGACTACAATGGGGTTACATTTTTAGTAGAGTTACTAGAATTGGGTCGTACAATTTCAGGATTTATGGGGTAAGAAGATTCTGAGGTAAGAAGATTCTGCTAAGTCGGGGTTTGAAAAAGTAGGAAGATTGGCAGCCAAAAGTGACTAGGACAGGGTCTGTGGTTGGCCACAGACCAGACTATGATGGGGTAGAGGCCAGCGGCACATACCCAGCAAAATTTGACGCAAGTACCCCCAGGATACGGCATATATTTAAAGTGGTGGCGCAATGCTGCAATTTAGTTTAATCAATGTCTGTATTAAATTAGGTGGCAATAGTCCAAAAGTCCTGGCGGTGACTTTCTTTTTGTGTGGCCCATTTAATGTGTGCAAAGTATATATTTGCGACGGTTTGTTTTTGCGGCCCGTTTAATGTCTTGTATAAGTCTCTCGTAAGCCGCTAGTAGAGTCCTACACCCCAATATTTTCAATCGATATCAATACATTAGGTGAGTTACTTACCAATAATGTAAAGTAAGGAAGTCTTGATTGTTTTTCGTTGAACAAAACATTTGAGGGCGGCAATACAAACTCTCCTTTGCTTCCCGAAGAAATTGGCTCCGACGGAAAACCATCTGGTGAGTGCTTACCCATCACCAGCGTAAGATCAGGAGACTTCAAAACTGTGTTTTTCTCTCCAGGTAGTTTACTGTACAAGACGGAATCGCTTGTTTGGTCGAGTGCGCTCACTAGCGCAGACACCACCACATTGTTCTGTGTTTATTAACAGGATTTTGACAGTTATTCTCCTGAATAATGCCAGTTATTTTACTGAAAGTTGACAGTTATTTTATTGAATTATGCTAGCTATTGATTAAGTATTGCCAACACATTTTCTGTTGTATTGAATTTTGTCGGTAATTTTAACAAGGGTGCTTGTACTCGTTCTTCATAAAGCCGTACTATAAGGAATCGAAAACCGATGGAGATCAATAAATCCAAACGGTTGGAACCAGTTTCTTTTGTTTTACTTGAAGACATTAAAATAGACCAAGTTTTAGATTAAATTTGTTGCCGGATTGGATTCCAAAATTCGTGATTCATAAAAATTTTAATAAAATCAAATTCATAATCAATATCATTACCACTTTCATGATCGCAATCGTAATCGTCATCATAAACATAATCAAATATATTCTTACTCCTATTCATACTCGCAATTTTAATCATAAACGTAGTTATAATTATTAACATAATAAAAATTCGAATCATAATCATGATTAAACTAATCTGAACAATCAGAATAAAAATCACCTTCACAACATTAACGATAACTACAATTGTGTTCATAGTTATAATTATAACCGTCTGTTCTGAGTCTGTTTTACCAAAGTTTGTTTAAGAAAAACTTGCTGGTGATTTTTTATATTCTGTAAGGAATTGTTGTGTCTAACCTGTGGTACGTGTCCGGGGTCTACCAAACTCTGAACACTCATGGAAGAGGCTTTGAGGACATTTGACTGACCATACACCCCCTCTCTGGCCACATGCTCGATGACGCCCCCATCCACTCCGTCTTGAGCTTGCTTCATCAAGGCATCACTGAGTTTGGTTAAAAGTTTAGCGGCTGATTCCTTCAAGAAAATCACATAGAACTTATGCTTCATTTCTTTTCTATTTCGAAAAAGAAGAACACAGTACTTTGTAGTGTCTTATCATTTAGCTGCTGTGACCGAGTCATCTGGAAAAAGAAATTCCGTTCCGATTTAAAGAGGGTGACAAAATTGGTGGGGTGAGTTGGGGTCTTGGTAAATAAAATAAGAGTTTCATAAAGCACAAATAAAACACAACAAAACATATATTGTAAAACTAGCCTCGTCCCCAGTCGTCCTCCATCGACTCGCTCCGTTGGCCTGGTTACTAAGCTTCTTCTTTCAGATGGCGGACGGCGAAGCTTTGCGAGCGAAGACGAACTCATTAGCACCCAGTCCGACCGCACCGCCCGTGAAGCTAAAAAGGTTGACTGAGGACGAGGCGTATGTAAAATCACCAACCTCGTTCTCAGGCATTGGGAACAAGGTTGGTAAAACCACATGCGGGCAGAATTTTTGTTAATGAGAAATTAAGGGGGAGGGGTGGACAACAGGTCATATTTTGCTCATGATTCTAAGGGGAGTTGGAGAAGAGAGGAGATTTTAAACAAATTTTATATTTGAACCAAACAAGCACGGTTTCTGAGCGAGGAAGTGCCACTTCTCTAATAGCATAAGAGATTGCATTCGTCCAGTAAATTTAAGTTAAATTCTAAATTACTTAAAAACCATAAAAACTTAACATCCATCAAAATTAACAGATTGCATCAATAGTTTTTTGTCTCAAACTGTCTCCAAGGATTCTCCAAGTACATGTTTTTTTTTTGTTAGAACCAGTAACTTTCGGCTTAGACTGGGCTGTTTTTAAACTTTTGGCGATTTCAGCTTCAAATTGATCTTAAACCATATCGGTAGGTTATGGTGTAAAGTGTACCTGAAACACGACTTCAAAACCAAAATCATGTTTCCCACAAAAGTTTCTCTGAAAAATTCCTGAAGCAGTTTTAATATTCAAGTCAAGAATTTGCAAAGTTGGCGGTTGATTACAATTACCTGCGCTTTGGGCGAAATCTGAGTTGGAACATCTGTTATAGATCTTATGGTTGAAGATGCCTGCTCAATCGACTGAAGGTCAGTGACTGGTAGTTGAGCTAGTGACGTCAACATTGCATCTCGAACCTGTTGCATGTAAGGTAAAAACAGTAGCAATTTTGAAATCCGAAATACCAGGGGCCCGCGAGACTAGTCACAAGCACACACAGTAGAGCAACAACTTTTAAAAAGTTGAAGACATAAATTAAAGCCAAAAAGAAATTAACAGGTGATACGAGCAGAATTTGAAAACAGACACAACGGTATCCGCTGCAACAAATGGAAGCACAAATACAAGCAAAAGCTCAGTACAGGCACAACCTACACTACAGCTACTCTGTAGACAAGAACCGGAACATATCTTTCCACAAATATGCATTTATTAGGTGGCCCTTTCCAGCCCCGCCCCTGGTCGCCATGGAGATGCCAGACCAACTTCTCGGTTTTGCCGACTTCTACGTAGACCCT
>JAOBRG010333306.1:0-16690 GCA_027574985.1 Umimayanthus nakama
TTGCCTATTGAAGTTGGGGACCACACCTCGCTAGCGTATCCAACAGACGGCCGGACAAGAGTAAGATAGAGTGCACACGACGAGTCTTTGCATCAAAGTCCTTACTGATGTGACGGCGCAAGAATCCCAACATGCGACTTTACCTTACCTTTCTATTCTATTCTTTTCTTTTACTTTCTTTTTCTTTCCTTTCCCTTCCTTTCCTTTCTTTTCCTTTCCTTTCTTTTCCTTTCATTTCTTTTCCTTTCCTTTCCTTTTCTTTGCTTTCTTTCCCTTTCTTTTCTTTTCGTTCCTTTCTTTTCTTTCCCTGTCCTTTCCTTTTCTTTCCTTTCCTTTCCTCTCCTTTCCTTTCCTTTCCTTTCCTTTTCTTCCCTTCCCTTTTCTTTTTCTTTCCTTTCCTTCCCTTTCCTTTGCTTTCCTTTCCTTTCCTTCCCCCTCTTTTCCTTTCTTTCTTTTATTTCCCTTTCCGGCATAACTCTGCTTTTCCTGTTTCATTCCTTTCAACTCATTCCCTTTCTTTCCCATCTCTTTCCATTCTTTTCCAATGCTTTCCTTTCTTTCCAAATCCATTTATTTCTTTTCTTTTCTTCTCTTTTCTTTTCTTCCCTCCCCAGTCCCCACGACAAGCTACAATTGAAGCAAAGGTTTTCGTGGGGAGGAGTGAGCCGGGTGTAGGATATTTGATACTGCGATTAGCGATGTGGCGTACAGATTCAAACTTAATTAAATTACAATAGTTTTGAAATGCCTGATTACGCTTGTATTAATTGAGAAACATTGTCTTTAAAATGTGAAATACTTTTCCTTTTGTTTATTGTCAAGGGAGGCAACGCAGTTATGCGATTCAAAGCACTAATAACTCGCCGGTCAGGCTGGAGTACTGATCTAGCCTTCTAACCAGCTTTCCCGCTAGTTGGGGTTTTCCGTCCTAATCGATCTCACCAGCTAACATCAGTCCGGCATGTAGAGGCACTAATAGTCACGTGATAAAAACAAACATATATACAAGATTAGAAAGAGAAGCACTCTAAGTACCGTATTTATTCGAGTAAACCCCGGTGGCGTTTATTAAATTTTTCATGATTTGGGTACGGGGCGTTTATTTAAAATAATGTTTATTTTTTTAAAACCACCAAACAAAACCTTATTTCAAAAAGGTAGAAAAAATAGAGTTCTTCGTCTGGCTTTGGTAGTCTTGTCATTTCTTTGTTTATATACCAGAAACATTGAATTGGATGCTTCGATACAACACAACTCTTGGTAGAAAAAATACCACGCGCGCCATGGCCGCGAGCTTGGGCGCGATTCTGTGATTACGGGTGCGATTCCATCCATCATCGCGATCTCGGATTGCTGTACAAACTGCGATGTGACGGTTAAAGTGCAGTTTGGAAACGCTTTGAAATCGGGCCATTTTTTATAAAAAAAAAAAAGATTACCGTAATTGCGTAAGTAAAAAGGTCTAACTGAAGCAAAGCTAGCCCGAAGAAAGCGGCCAGCCTCGGTTTCAAACTCAGAGGCACAGCTAAAGCACATGGTCATACATCAAAGCTCCGCCTTTGGAGAAAACCTGTCAATCACATTTTGTATCAGCCAATCAAAGCAATTGTCGCTTTCGAGCTAATTTTGCAGCTGTCTTTCTTGCGAACGCAGTCATCATGAAAAGAAAGACTGTGGGCAGCTTTTCGGTTAGTTGCCTTGCAGAAAACGGTTTCCAAAAGCAACATTGTTGAAAACCATTGATTATGACCGCAATGACATTACATCGTGAATATATACAACCGCCCCAGAGTTCACAGGTACTTGTATATTCTTGCATGTTGGCTGTGGAGAAAGGCGAAGTTGCGAGTTGTTCTTGTCTTGTTGCATGTTTCTCTGGTTCTGACTTTTGAGTATATACTCACACCCCCTTTATGTGCCCGCCCCCTGGTCACATTTTAATCGACAGGAAATTCAACCCTCCCCTTTAGCTCTCTTGGCTGCAACTTGTAGCAAGATTGGCCAGGGAAATGAAGGTGTCGACGAACCAGTACCACAATCAATCCCCCAGTTTGGAAGCCAGCAAGATTATACGGCTTCCTGGGCAAGCGAGCAGGTCGTCGCGCTATCAACAAACGATGACAATTTCAACTCGAGCTCACCAAATATTACCACACAAAACCAATCTAATGCGGCGTTATATACTACCATAAACAATGTAGAGAATTCCCAGATATTTTACACGCCAGAAACGGTTGCAAATCCAGCAAGTGTTCAAGTGGTACGACAGAATGTTTGCCAACCACACGAGGCCATAAAGTACTCTGCCGATAGCGTTTCGCAGGCGAGTTCGCTTGTAAGTTCGAACATAAACTTCAGTTCGATGTATGAGGTTGCAAAAGTTGTAGAATCAAACAGCTGGGCTGCAAAACAAACTACTTCGGAGACTCAAGTGCCGTTGCAAACACAGTGGTGGCAGCAAAGAACACAAAATTGGTCGGTTTCAAGCGAGGATCAAGAACAATACATTTCTTCCCCTCCTTGTTCAAACGCGAACGTTCAGAGCAATCCTTCAATAGTTATTGGCAACGACGGTATGCAAGCAGTTGGCGTTGCAAGTACAAACTGCAACACTAACACAGTACCAGCTTATATCCAAGTGAATCGAAATCCACAAGGACAAGTTGTTTTAACGCAAGAAGCCGCAAGTTCAGACGCGGCTAATAAGTGGCTTTCTTTAGGTAGCGGAAATCAGGTTGCTCAGGTCGCTGTAATCAATGTATGCCCTGTGAATTCAAACGTCTCGAACCTTCAAGTGCAGCAGCAAGATACTGTACAAACCAGTCCAGTTCAAAGCCCACCCGAAGCACAGCAAAACCAGTTAGAGCTTGTTGGTACAACAACAAGTCCATCAGGTCGAAGGCTTCGTCGAGTGGCTTGTACGTGCCCAAATTGTAGGGATGGCGAGGGACGTACTGCAAACGGACGAAAACAACACATTTGCCACATTCCTGGATGCGGAAAAGTCTATGGCAAAACCTCTCACTTGAGAGCACATCTTCGATGGCATTCTGGTGAAAGGCCGTTTATCTGCAATTGGTTGTTTTGTGGGAAACGTTTTACACGTTCAGACGAATTACAGAGACATCGACGAACGCACACAGGCGAAAAAAGGTTTTCCTGTTCTGAGTGTGGTAAACGGTTTATGCGAAGTGACCATCTTTCAAAGCACGTGAAAACACATTCGAACGGAAAAAACAAAAATGCAGTGGTTACTGTTGTGGGTACAAGTACGCAAGATCCGATTTCCATTCAACCCTCTCAAAACCCAAACGTAAAATTTGAGAAATATGAAAAGGGTTTTGAAAATACTAATGTAAGTGAGAGAACAGCCACCGTTGAAGTGAACGTTACACAAGTGGCAATCGAACCGAATGCTGCGGATTATGCCGATTTCACAAGTACTTGTACAACTGCCGAGTACTTCGCTGAAATCGAACAATCACAAGTAAACGCGATTCTTTCGCCGGAAAATATGGGAGAATAAGAAAACATAAAGTAGCTTTTGTATTGATTATTGGCGTTAGAGGAGATAAGAGCTGTGGATGAGTTAATATACAAACATTTTCTCGAATCTACATCCTTTTTTTAATTGTATTTGTAAACATTGTCTTTGGTCGCTGGTTTTGGTGTACATCGCATTCTTGTTGGTGAAATGGTCCAAATATCTACATTTCAAAATCAAACTAACAGAAATATGTTTTGTCGTGTATTCCTTCGCTTCTGTAGTCATTTGCAAGTCAAATAGTACAGTTTGAATCGACAATGTCTGAGCGCGAGCGATATTAAGAGTTTTCTCACGTTGGTGCTGAGCTTTTTGCTTTCAAAATGCATGATGGTTCTGTTTTAACTGTCTTGAATGAAGAATGTGATCATGAAACATATGCTATTTGAGATTTTTGGGTTTATCAAGAAATTGGAAACTTCAAACAGCTGCTAAGAGATCGACAACATTAAATTTTATTGAGGCAGGATAATTATAACAAACAGATCTCTCAGTTCCAGCCAATGGACAAAAGCCCTTCGGCAGTTATCGGCTGAAGCCCATGTGCTTCCAGTACTATTTTAGTAAAAGATTATTCAAGTTTCACTATCTTTCATATTCCCCTATTTCTGAAAGCTTTTTCATGAATGAAACTCGCATTTATACAGTTGTGAGTTGACCAGTTTATATGAAATACAGACAGTAAGACAATACCATAATTATCACTGATATACAACATGTTTGCAGGAGTCTTTGTCAATTGTATATTGAAACTAAGTCACATGAATGTAAATATATACTTTTAAGAACAGGCAGTTTGGTTTGTTTTAAAATTAGTGAAGTTCACCACAGTGATATAATGTTTACTCCATATAGAGGTATTTTGTATGTTTTGCATATGGCAATATGCTGTTTTTGTTCAGTTGGCTGCGCTGACCTTTACCAAAGACCTGTTTCTATATCATCCTGGACTACTGCCAGTTGGCGCTTTCACTTAAAAACCATTATATCCCAACTTAATATTATGTTTTCATCATTATCCTACAGATAGCCAATACTCCATGTTTTTATCATCAGCTGAATTCTTTGCAAGAATGAGTTCAGCAACCCCAAGACTTAAGTACTGTCAACAAGGACAATGTTTGGGGTTTTTTTAGAAAAGCCATTGACGTAATGTTTTTAAGAATTTCTCAAGAGTCGATGTTCTTATTGTGTAAACAATTCAAGTATGCAATTAAATGATGATGAGGTATGTTAAAGAGTAATTTACACACATTTTGTCAAAGTTGTTATTACCAGTAATTCCCTCGAGCCTTTTGGTAAGGGAAATTACTAAGGATATTGACAAAACACAAGTGAGCTTATCCATTACATCACAGTTCATGTTTTGAGTAAATTTTAATACAGGGAGAGAAAATTGATGCCCTATCTTCATAAAAATAGCTAGGCTTCAGTTTTAGTACATTTGCAACCTTGCTGAGTTTGAAATAGTTATGGAATAATCCTTAATTAATTTCACATGTGAAACTTCAGACAAACAGCCATACCATGTAGAATTTTGGTGTAGTTTGCCCCTCCTTAGACTATAGCAGCAAAATTCGGAGCACGGAAAGCCTATGTGTAAATTAATTATATACCAAGAACATGTGAAGAAGAAGCTTAAAATATGTAGCACCAGTTAACAACAAGGGGCAGTGATCATTAATTATCACTTGTGAATGACTGAGCTTATGCGTTTATTACTCCAGTGATACTGAGAAGTTTTTAAAAATAATGGGTTGGTGCTTTATTAGCTTTCATAATCCATAAAATGTTATAATGTCATCCAACCTGCAGGTCATCACACACTTGCTATGTGGGCAGTATGAGGCAGTATCACACAATGAAGAGTTGTATCATGCAGCATAGAGTTGTCAGGCCCAGCAGTACATGGGTCATATATGGCAGTACAATTGTCATGATGATGATATTTCAAAGTTGCATGAATTGAAGATGAAGTATCAAGTTGGACAGATAATAAATTAAAGCAGGGGTGCAGGGGCGGATCCAGAAATTTCAGAAAGGGGGGCCGGAAACCAATTTCTAGAAGGCGCGGGGGTGGAATTCGACTTTTCAGTGCCCTTTCAGTCATTTTCTTATAAACCTTTTACAAATATTCCACCGAAAGGGGGAGCTGTGGCCCATCAGGCCCCTTCCCTAAATCCGCGCCTAGGGGTGGATCCAGGATTTTCAGAAGGAGGGCACCAATGAGCACTGGCATGCCCCAACCCCCCCCCCTTGAAAAAAAATTGTTGAAAATTTGAGTATAAAATAGCTATGTCCAGTATTTTGTACTCCTTTAATACTAATTTTTTGCTAGTAAACTTTTTTTTGTAAAAAAAATATATTCAAAAATGGTTCAGGGGAGGGGGGAGTAGGTTTTGGTTAATTGAAATGATTCCCAAGGGGTAATGAGAAAAATCGCAAACAATTCAATTGATTTTAAATGTTAAACTGAGACAAGTCTTAAAATGCTAAACGAAAGATTAATACTCCAGGAGTAGATTTAATGAATACCCTTTTCCTCTGCAGTTTTAGAATTATTTTATAAATATTAATAAGAAGAACACCAGAAAAAGGGTACCTTCCCCCTTTCCATAATTGTGGCTTGCAACCCTTCCTCAAAATTCTGACTCTAGAACTTTAAATCTCCGATTACAACCACACAAAATATGAAGGTCATCCCTTTCATCTGCATATAGCGAGTACTCCCCCAGACAAAAGGTACCAATCAGAAACAAAGACAAACAGCTTTCAATGAATTTAAAAGCAATAAAGCAATGAACACTTACCACTATCAGTCATTTTGAAAAGCATTTTCGTAAATTTTTGTTTATTCATTGTCACTTGTTTAGGCTTGTTTTATAGAAAGAACAAGTTCAGTTTTTCTTGTCAAAGTGGAATTTCTATCGACTGATTGATTGAACTTTAAGAAATGGAAAATCCCTTTAAATAACAATATTTTATAATATTTTAAATTAGAGCTACACAAAGTTAACCCAATGTTTATATGAACGCTATTCAACTGGCTGTGGCACCCCTAAAAGGCACCATGTTGCATATGCAAATGTTGATATTTTGCTCTACATGATTGCCTAAAGCGGCATTAGAACCCTGGATTTGACCCCTAAAAAGTACGATGAGCATCCCTGCTCCCATTAGTACGGGAGTCCCCCCACCCTGGGGTTGAACTTAAGTAGCAGATTTATTGTCATAGAGTAGGATATTTCAAATGTCTGGGGGGAGGGGGATGGAGGCCTCTGGTCATGTGCGGTTAATGTAATTCTCCCCATCCTATCACTATTAAACTTCCTTCTGGCCATATTGGGTTATAAAATGCAGTGACTGATAGAGTTCTATGGCAGTTTTTCTGAAACTCTCTGTTTTCAGTGTGATAATTTCCTTTCCTTGCTGCTGGTGAAATCTCATCACAAGTAAAGTCAACAGTTTACCAAGTCCCTTTCCTTGATAATCTGGGACAACGGCTAGCCAGTGAATTTGCCCGATGTGTGTGACCAGCTTGTCCTGCCAGGCAAATACCGTTCCAACGAATTTGTTCTTATGTTGTAAGAAGAAGAATCCATCAGCCTTAAACTGTGGCTTAGAAGAAAATCTCTCTGAAAATAAGTTTGGTGTCCACTCAGCCACAAAATTTCCAAAGGCTTCTTTCACAATTGTTAGCCAATGATTTTCAGCACCCGGTGCCCAATGGGACACACTGTACTGGGCGGGTATTGACACTTCTGGAAGAACACGGGTTTGTAGCTGTTCAAAACGCATCAATATTTGGTTTCCATTATCTGCAGCCATCTTGGTCTGAGCTTTCCACTGCCTAAAGGCCACTTGCACTGTTCAAGTCTACAAGTACAAACAAATTTAGTGCCTGTATTGGCAAGCAAATTGACACAAACCAGCCTCTTTTTTGTCAGTTGAACAAGTAGCAGGCAACTTTGCTGTCCTTCGACAATAATTTTTTCAAATCGTAAATTGATTCACCAAGATAATTATATGATGAATCTAACACACATTTTGACATAAAATCTATTACATCTTGTTGGTGAAAGTTTTTGAAAATCCAATAATATTTATGTGCCAACGTTTTCTGAACCAGCGGTTATTCAAACACGGATATCCATATGTACGTTATACGACGTGTCTACTTGTTCACGCTTGAATGACTTCGATTTCTCGTAGTACATGTAGAGCTTTGATCCTAAAATATCGTAGTTTTTCATGCTCAGTTGTCCTGAAAATGCCGCCAAAAAAGAAGGAAGAAGATAAACCCAATCCCTTAATGGGAAGATTTGGCACTTCGCTGAAATGTGGAATCGTTGGTCTGCCAAATGTCGGGTAAGAGTTGATTGCTCACGAGAGCTGATATGAATTATGATGTTCACGTGTACTTCGACTTTATAATCTGGCGCGAGTTTTGTCTGTTCTTCACAGTAATGAAATAACTATTATGCTTTATAGGAAATCGACATTCTTTAATGTCCTCACGAAGAGCAGTGCTATGGCCGAAAACTTTCCTTTTTGTACAATAGGTAAGTTTAAATGCAAGGAAAAACTTGATATTATTAGTTGAGAGATACATATGTAGAATTTATTGTAAACAAAATGAAAATGCCTGTTGCAATATGTTTAGGAAACCAGAAAAATTCATACGGTTTAACTTTATTTAATTGTCTGTTTGATTGGACTTTTCTAATGAGAAATTGGTTAATGGTATCCATGGATAAAACTGCAGAAAATAACAAATTAGTTAATCCTTGGAGTTGCAAACCCTCTCAACTGCGTTGCATCATTTTCACATGCTGTGGTGAAATGCACATACCGGTAGGACCTATATAATCTGCAACATAACAGACCAACCAAGACACATGCCTTGAGTGTGTGTCACACGCCTCCGAATGACTTCACACGCCTGAAAAATTGATAACTTTCCATATGTTTACAGTAATTCACAGGCCTAGAGACTGAGTTCCTTTCCATACATTCTCTATAACTTAAGTTGAATCACACGCCCAGCAGTTTCCTAACCTTGGCATCTCTGCTCCAGTTGGCAAACGGTTGGTGAAAGCCCTGTTAAGTTGTTATAAGATTGGATAAAGATACCTTTTTCAGTTCCAAAGACTTACAGTTCTTAAGAATATTATTAAATGCAGTAACTGAGACCAAATAAGAAATAAATCAGGATCTGGATGGGGGGGAGGAGGTCTTGACCCTGCATTCCCCCTCCTTTTTTGTAAGAATCATGCATCCTTTTTTCTCTTTATATCAATTACCTGGATCTCAGTCAAAGCAGTCAAATCCCAATGATTCAAATTCACTGCTCAGTTAGGTTATGTTGTTTCTGCAAGTTTTTCAATTTGCCAAATATGAATGTAGTTTTAAAATCGACAAGAATTACTGCTGCATAAGTACTGCACAGATCTCCATTTTAAACCAGATTTGCTGAACTGGAATTTCTGTTTAAATAATGTAAATAAATAAATAAGATATTTTAATGTAAGCTAGGATTTTTTGCATCCTCAATATTGTAGCAGAATGTTAGATCCTGTTGTCTTTCTAGGCTCACTTCAAATTAGTGGCAATGTGTAATACTATTGAACAACATGTTTTGCTAATACAAGCTGTTTTTCATTCTTTTGCAGATCCTAATGAAAATAAGTACCAATTCATTACTTTGTTTACTGATCAGAAGGTCTTGTATTATCCTGATTTATCCGTTTGTAAGGTTAATTGACAATTGTTTTGTCAGTCAAATATATTGTCTTTCACCTCAATTTCTGTGGATTGGCCATGTATGCATCAATAACTCTTTCATTTACCTGTATAGTCTGTTATATAATTTATTGCTATAACAAATTGAAAGAAATTAACTTTTTGCCCTGTTTAGAGCACTGCCTCTTATATTTACTTAAAAACAATTGCTCAAAATGGCCAAGCAAATGATATTTAACCTGATCAGTGCACTGAATTTGAACTTTATATACATGTACCTTTGAACACCTTGTTTTGATCATTTAAACTACCGTATTTTGGTTGTTTCCATCATCTCAATTGCTTTTTCAACAATTGCAGTTTTTAGTTTGTGTCATTGCTTTATGCATAATATTATTTTTGAATTAAAAAAACGGATTGTTTTTATACTGCCTATGAGTTTTTGGCTATATGGTTACACAAGTCAGAAGTTATAAAAAATTTAACCTACCAGGATTCACACAAAAGAATTTATTTTGGTAAATTTTCTTTTTAAGCATACATCCACTCCCTTACAGTAATTTTTTAACATCATTCCCCAAAAAATTTGAAAAAATACTAGTCACCACAGTCTGAATGACACCTCCTTCCTTTCGTTTTCTGTGCTGTCAATATTAACTTTTTTTTTTTTTACTGCACGTCGAGTTGCTGTACCAGATGAAAGGTGGGATTTCCTTTGTGACTTCTGGAAACCCGCAAGGTATGTACTGTACTGGATGTTGGAAGACTAGTTTTGAAAAAAAACCCTGTTTTTCCTGTGTTTACAAGTAAGCTGAATATGCCTGGTTTAAGCGGGAGCTTATTTATAACCTTTAAATGTGGTTGTACATGTAGTTAGGGGATTTGGAGACAATATTTAAAAGGGAATAAAGTTAATAGAACTCAACAAACACTTCCCCTAGGTGAGCAAGTGCCTCTGATCAGATAACATTTGAGCTGGCATTCGTCCATTAAACTTTATCTTTAAATAAAGATTAGTTTAAATTTAAACTTTCCTAAAATTCCTAAAAACTAGAAATTCCTTCAAAATTAATAAATCTCCCACACCACTTTTCAACCCAAAATTATGTGCAAAAATTATCACAATTTTTGTGAATCTTTATAAACTAAGGTGAAAACATACTGTCTGTAATTATATGCCCATATACACTAGATCATAAATTATGCAGTAGTAATTATATATGAAATTTTGAATGTGGACCTATGGGCTTGAGGCTTTCCACACCTGCCAGACTCTCTATTGTAAATAACCATTTCCACAACAGACTATATAAAGAAGATCACAGTTTAACAATCTTGAAAGTATTAATTTTGTATCGATGAATTTATGAAACTTCATAGCATACTCGTTAACATGTTTAATGGCCATTTTAACTTTAATTTCAAAGGCTCTCAATTAAAAATTAAAACAACTTACAGTCTTGTTTTAACAACTGTTTTTAAACCTATATATAAAATAAACACCTGCATCATTAAATCATGGTAATGCCAGTATTTTTGTGTTCATTAAGTTTATGGCAAATCCTAAGTATATCCTTCTTAATTATCAGCATCTGTTTGTATTTTGATGAGGGGCTGTCAGATTTGTGAGATATGCTATTCTTACTTGATTGGAATGTTGAATGTCATGTAGTTATTGTCACTAAAGCAACAAGATTGATATTCCTTTCATTCTTTCTTTGTCTCTCTCGCTAGTAAGGTGCCAGCGTTTCTCAATGTGGTAGACATTGCTGGTTTAGTCAAAGGAGCCAATGAGGGCCAGGTTTGTAAGCATTTGTAATGTCAATAGTTTAAAGTAATAAATGCAGGCCATAGATCAGATTTCGCAGGAAACACTTTATTTTATATTCTCTGCCCAAAACTCGTGAGAACCCACAAAAAGTGTTACTTTTTGTTTGATTAGGCATGAAAAAGGGCAAAAGGTTTCTCAAAACCAGAAAAGGGAGGTGGGGCTGGGTTGTGGTTTGCTTGCAGTGCTCAATGCTCACATGCTTGTTGAAAACTCATTTTCTTTTGTTGCGACCAATTTGTTTGATTCCCAGTAACTCACCCTTGTTCTGTATTGTCTTACATTGTACACAAAGTTCTGTATTCTTTCACTTTTAGGTTATTACAGCTGTTCTTATTAACATATAATTATTATTTCAAACAGGGTCTTGGTAATGCCTTTCTGTCACATATTTGGGCCTGTGATGCATTAATGCATGTAATGAGTAAGTAACGGCTAATGCATTCTTATCAAGTTTAACAACAAATTTGTAGAATGGTTTTTTTTAGTTACAATTATACCATTGAAAAGTTTAATATGCTTTTTCACAATTGTGCTGCCATCTTGGCTAGTACTTAGGGAAAGTGGCTCTAAATTTTTAATGTAAAGAGAGTTTGTATGGAAATTGGACATCAAATACATTTACGGTATCTTCAATAACACTAGATTTAAAAAAATTGTGAACTGAAAACTTTAATATTATGAGAGAGGAGCTGAATGCCAAACTTTTAGGCATGTAGCTTCTTGTGAAAGCTTGACGTCACATTTTGAAATTTTCCATACATATATATTTCTTGGCTGTTGTCAGTTGTGTTTCACCGGTGGAACAAAAATTCAAACAAAACAATGTATCAAAACATTCAGATTCTAACTGGATACTTTTTATATACAGCTCTACATTAAAAACAGCGTCAAAACAATCATACTGAAAGCATTGCTTAACTGTCATAGGCTGTTCACTAAGGCATGTCTACTAATAGTTTGTCAATTGTTATTCAAAAGCAGGTTAGCGCTAACTCAGGGTTGGATTTTTTGCCTGTGACTGGATTTACCTCCTGACAGATTGATTTGGGTTGTCATTTTGAGTTTACACAATTAGCTAGATTTCCATGGCCAGGGTGTATTTCATTAATACTAGATATGAAGGACAATTACATGATTCAAGATATTTCACCTAACCCTGGATAAGAATGAACCTACTTTTGAACAACCAGGCCATTAGGTTTTTTGGCAGTCCCCCATTTGGACTGATCAGCCATTCTGCAACTTTCCATCAAACCCTTTGAATATATGTACATATACATTGTACATGTGCACTAGTTAACAAAATGATTTTAACTTACATTAGGAGTGTTTGAGGACGATGATGTTACTCACGTTGAGGGAGAAGTGAATCCTGTTCGTGATTTAGAAATTATTTCAGAGGAACTCAGATTGAAGGTGAATTGAAACACTTGTATGTGCAAACATGTATGAATGAACTGAAATTTATTGTTAGCTACACTGTTAGCTCTAAACACATTGTCCAGTTACCCTGTTGTGCATTGTGTGGTTTTAATTTATCAAGTATGTTTAGATTTTAGACAGAGTTTCTTTATTTTCCTGTTTTATTACTTTTTGTGTTCTAAATTGTAATTAGGTAGACAATTAGATAGATAGAGAGTCCAATTTTGCCTATTCAAGGGCTGTTCTATAATTATTTCTATTATTAATATTTTTGTTCGGATAGACCAATTTAATTTCTTAAAGCACAGATCCAACCAACCCTGATTTTGTGGCAAGCAGAAAAAATGTATAAAAAATTAACTAGTATTAATTAATAAACTAGTGTTAATTTCCCGATTGAAGCTGCAGCTGTTGGCAAAGTTGTGCATTTGTCTGGACCTACAGTATTACTATTATTAAACAGCAGTTATAAAATAATTATGAAATATTGATTTTATTTTCTCATGTTAGAAACAATAGTTTAGCACTTGAACATAAAACATACAGTGTCATGTACCCATTAACACACAGCTTTCCTCATGTGTGTACATAGTTACATAAACTTTGTCTAAACTAACAATAAACAACTAACAAAATCTCTTTCCTTCGAAAATGCAGGATGAAGATTATATTAATGACAAGACAGTAAGTGATCAGTGATCTAATAATTTAGATGTTTCAAATACCAATAGCACAGCTTTATTCACTCTGATTACTCTTTGACACTTCAAATGATTTTTACAATGCCTGTAAAAACTTAATATGTGTTTTTGAAAAATCACAATAAATTATTCTTTCAAACCCTTTGTTATTCTCAATTTTGACTGTTGCATGTTTTTTTTGATGTAAGGCCATGCAGCTAGCAACTTTGTTTCTCATTTTTATTTTTTCATGCAAAATTGGTAGTACCCAAAGCTATCAGTTCCAACATCTCCTGAAACCATTTTCCTTCTAGAACCACACTTCAATTAATACAGTTATACAACATTTTGTCAAATGCTAGAATGTTACTTAGTACATAATTATGTATTCTGTAAGGGAACATCTACTTCTACATATCTTTCCCACAGTATCCCTAGGGGACCTACATGTAATGCAGGTGGTTGGCCGGGAAGCTGATTATTTAATCATGTTTCTGAAAGTTTTCGTGTCAATTATATCCAGGGGTTTGGTTTGTAGGTTGTTCCAGTCTCGGAAAGTACTGGGCCAAAAACTGTATTTGCATGCATCATAGCTGGTGTGTGAGGGAAGGAATTTTAAAGGATGAGATCGCCTGTTTTTCAATGTGGCTTTGTGCTCAATGTACAAACCTTAAGGGATGTTGACTGCAGCCTTGCTGTGCAGTGCCTTACAAAGAAGGTTAAATTTAAAAATGTTTTTGTTTGCTGTGCAGTCCAATTTAGAAAAAAGTGCAAGAGGAGCTGACAAAAAAAAGCTTATGGAACTTGTAAGTACTATGTTTATGAGTTGTGTTTTTGGACAGAAAATGTTATATGTAACTAATAATGAATAAATATTTCACAAGTTTCAATTGCATTGGGTATGAGCATTTAGATGGTGGACTTGTAAGGTGCAGAGCATTGAGTCGGCTGTCATGTTATTATCATTTCCAACATTGTTGAAGATAAAAAATATCTCGAATTTTGTTTTCTGTTGAGTAGATAAAATTAAATTGATAAATTTATTTATTTAGCATTCAAAAACTGGTACTTTATTTGCTCTATGCACTGGATCATAAGATATATGTATAATCTAAAAGAGAGTGGTATCAGTAGCACAAAGATTGAAATGAATTTTATTTTCAAGGAAGATAATGAAAGGGTGTTCATCTTGTTAATTTTCAGTTTTGCTTTTTTGTAGCAAATTATGAAGAAGATTCAACACTGGATTTCTGAAGAGAAGAAAGATGTACGATTTGGCAAATGGGATGCGAAGGAGGTGAAGTGACAGTATTTTTATTAGACTGGTATAACTTTGTTGTGTAATGGTGCTGTTATAAAAGTTCTTCCCAAGCCAAGTAGCTCATATAAGTCTCAATCAGGTTTCCACAGTGTTAGCCCTTTCACCCCAAGCAAGTTTATCAGTGTGTAAATTCTCCTTACATTGTCCAAAAAAAACCATTAGACAAGTTTGGTAATGATAATGAAAAAAATGATCATACATGTACATGTATGTAAACATCAGTTTATCTAGATGGAAAACAAATTCTCCCAATGAGTTTACAAGAAAATCGTTAAAGCAGACGAGCATCCTCACCCACCCCTAGACAGGACACTAATCCATTATAGGTTAACACTCGTAAGTAGAAGCTGTTACTCATTTATACAGCTGAGGTGATGGGAACAAGTCAGGAAATTTGTTCCTTGCTTAAGATTACAACACAGTGGTCAGGCCAGGTTCAAACTCACAACCTTTTTGGTTAGGAGTCCAAAACACTAACCCAACTGGACTAACAAGTGACCAAAACATAATACTTATTTTCTATTTTGTTGTCATCTTTATTGGAAGCAACTGTTTACTAAAATAATTATTCATTTTTTTTAGTATCTTACATATACAGGTACCCTTGTTGATGCACATCATATACCCAAACAGTTTAACTTACAAAATTCTAGAGAAAATGCTTTTTAATTACTGTACATTTGAAAGGTATTTTCTTAGTTGACTTTAAGTGGTGTAGCATTTTTTTCTTTATGAACAACTAACACAGATGGTATAATATCATCAGCACCTGTAAAAATAATTTCAAAAATGTTGGCCCAGTTGCTCCAAAAGTGGATAACTCTATCAAGCAGATACATGTAAATCCCTATCCAGTGGATAGAAAATAATAGCTCGATGTCCTATCAAAATTAAGAATGAGCTCATTTTATCCGATGGATTTATCTGCTGGATAAAGCTATCCACTCTTTGTTCAGCCGGGTCCTGATGTTTTGAAATGCAGATGACCGTTTTGAAAATAATTGTTACTGCAATAAGTGGCAGAAAAGGTTAAAGTGAAATTATATGTCTCAATTCTATTGGTTTGATTTCCAGATTGAAGTGCTCAACAAACATCTGCTGTTAACCTCAAAACCTGTCATCTACCTAATAAACATGTCAGAGAAAGACTACATTAGGAAAAAGAACAAGTGGTGAGTTTGGGAGTGTTTAGAGGTCTGCTGTGAATAGCATGTGACTTGCAAGCAGAGGGGAAGGGGAGATCTTCTCTCTATGAATATAGTATAAGCTAAAGGTTTTTCTCCCAACAGGGGAATCCGGGGGGGGGGGGCATGGCCACTCAGTCACAGTTTTAATAGATATTTGAAAGCAGTGCCAATAGTTTCGAAAAACCAAAACTCTGTTTATGGCTGTGAGTAAAAATGCATCATCCCAGGCTATGACGTTTGGAAGTGGAAATGAGGCACTGGTATGGGTATTGTGTGTAAGGCAGTGGCAGGAGAGAATTATATATTCTGTTCCAAATCACAAGCTCTATGTTTGTGAATAAAAGGCTTAAGAAGTATTAGACATGCAGGGTGGCACATCCCCATGTAGGTCATGGTATATGTGTGGGAACCCTCCCCCCCTGGCATGACACAGGCTCAGAGAGCTGCAGTGTACATCAATAGACAAAATCCTAAATGTTGTCCTTGCTTTGTTTGTGGTGCAACTGGTGTGATAAGGAAGTATATTTACGAGACGAGTATGAGAGACAGCATGTTGTGAGACAATAGTACCAACTGTTCAAAAACTATTCCCTAATTATGAATAAAAGCCTACATGTAAAACGTGTACATTTACTCTAAAGGGTGGCAATCACCATACAGGTTTTTATAGGGAATGTTTTTGATTGCCTAGGTTTTGCTAAGTCAAGAATGCCAACATCATGAGGCGGCGGGCGAGTTTTTCTGTATGAATTTTCTTACAGCATATTGTGCAGGGAGCAACAAAATGAAGTCCACTAGCTTATTTCTAGCTGATCAATTGCGATGGGCAAGTTGGTTGACCACAACCACTCTTGATCAACCTAAACCATGATCAGTTCTTTTTCATAAGTGGTGTGTCATAAGGCTAGCAATCAATTGGTCTCTCATACTTATTTTATCAGTGCTTTGGTAGATGGGCCCCAA
>JAOBRG010333306.1:16790-64681 GCA_027574985.1 Umimayanthus nakama
AAGTGGTGTGTCATAAGGCTAGCAATCAATTGGTCTCTCATACTTATTTTATCAGTGCTTTGGTAGATGGGCCCCAAGCTAGATGGGCCCCAAATTCCCAAGTCTGAGATACATGAAAATAAATAATTTTATGCCAAATGAAATGGGTTTCGAGCAGCATAGTTCCCTTATCCCCGAGCATGTGTGCATAGTTACCCGTGTCTTTACTTTTCCTTTTTGGCCATGCTGACCACCCCCCCCCCCCCTACTTAAAAGCAGGTCCCAGTTGTATGTCGAATGGGTACCTTTGTCCAGCAGCAGATAAACTCCTATCCCCCTATCCAGTGGATGAAACTTGCTCGTTGACGAGTCAATATTAAAAACGCGCCACTTTTATCCGCTGGTTAGGGATAAAATGATTTGGCAGCATCAAGTTTGTTGTCTACGGAGCTGTGAGTGTTTCTGTTACTAAGTGTAAATAAGGTGGGGCTTAGAAGGAGCAGAGTTGATTTAAGACGAGAAGTGTAACACGTATCGTATGGCTGCACTTACAATATTGCATCTACTGATAGTATTATTGTTTATTTTGATCTTAAGGCTGGTGAAGATAAAGGAGTGGGTTGATAAGCGCGATCCAGGAGCAGTCATTATTCCGTTTAGTGGAGCTCTAGAACTCAAGGTCTGTACACTGTACATCGCCCTGGCTTTTGCGTACCCCACTCAGACAACCCTAACAATAATAATGACAGTTGTATGAATATTAATAGTAATAATAAAAGTAGTTATAATAATATATGGGTTTGATCAACAAAAGTTGGTATGGTATGTTTTTTGCCTGTGGGATAAAGTGTTTAACTGACGTTTCGAGCGTTAGCCCTTCGTCGGAGTAGTCACCATATCAACTTTTGTTGACCAAACCCATTGATTCTTCTAAAGCTGTTGGCAAGATATTTGCTTGTTTCGTATACAAAAATACAACACTGACAACAAGTATTTTTTGCAGTTACTTGACTTGGAGAAAGAAGAAGGAGAAAAGTATCTTAAAGAAAAAGGCGCAACTAGGTAAGGTGAACCGGTATGTTTGTGCACAAAAGCTATCTGCCACAGACAGTTAACATATAGCCTGTCTGTCTGTCTGTTTGTCTGTCTGTGTGTTAATCATATCACATGTGTATGCCACTGCTGAAGGAGCGTCCGGTCGCAAACGTAACTTATCTTGATAAAAAGCAACGATGGTCTGTAAGTGCATAACAAAGATCAGCGGACGTAACACCAAGAGCTCCCTAATTGTCTAATTATTTCCCTATTTAAAACTGCAAATGGACAAAGAAACTTACTGCAGGACAGTCATTTGGAATTTTATAGACGAATCACTTAAACTCTCAAAAAGCGTTGATTTTTATGAGCATCTCCCTCAAAAACAAACACATCGAAAACTACATACTTCTTGATTTTGGGTATGTTTATCAGTATTATTTTACCGTATACTTAAAAAGTCTATTGTCGATTTTAGCTTCTGTTTCAACTGTGTTATGTTATTTTTTATTAGTAACTTTTTCTCACTAACTTAGTACTTGTCTTTGAAAAGCCCCCATACCACAGCACACCATACCATACCATACCACACCAAACTTATATGGAGTCGTGCCGGTTTTTGCTCGACTCAGGAAAATGTCAGGGTGAGTTTGGTCGAGCCCTGGGTTGTGTTTATGGTCGGGCCAAAATACCCATAGACGAGAACAAGCAAGCCGTGATATTTTCCTGAATCGAGCAGAAACCTGTGTGATTACATGTTTATCACCCCTGACCAAAATGCATTCTTAAAAAAAATTTCTCGAAATGAGAAAGTTCACTCATGGGTGAACATTTGCACGCACCAGTTCCCGCGCTTGGGAGACCGCACACCTTTTGGTGAGAATTTTTAGTTATGAATCAGTGTGTCGCTTCGTTTTTCCCCCCTTTTTGATTTGCTATAAAGCGATACAATGATTCAACACTGATCAGACGCTGACTTTCAAGAGAGAAACTAAACCGTCTTTGGTTTCGTCTGAAATCATGACACTGTAGCGATTTTGTGAAAAATGACGACAGTAATCTGGCCTATGATTGGCTGAAATCATTTTCAGGGAAGATAAAATGCCATAGCATTTGCAATCATCTACACCATCGCTAAACGCCTTTGCCCAAACTAGCTTTTAAAGACTATAAGTGAAATACAAACTAACCAGTTATTCCCGTTCTACTCCAAGTGCTTTAAGCAAAATCATCACCACAGGATTCAAAGCCCTCCAACTGGAGTACTTTTTCACGGCAGGAAAAGATGAAGTGAAAGCCTGGACGATATTGGTATGTTGCTATCGCATAAACCATTTCACTAATGCAAGTTTTTGCCAGATCCGTTTTATTGTGAGGGCAAAACGTCATTACTCAGTCAATCATTTTTGCCCCCACAAGGGAATGAATCTAGCAAAAATTTGCATTCGTAAAATGGAGTATTACTCTGGTTTCTTATTTAAGTTTTTTTCGAGGCCAATTTTGAAACTGTTCTATCAAGTTGTTAAATAGGCAAGCTCTTAGTAATAACTTGTCCCAATTGTGAAGTTCTTTCAGTTTTTGTGAATGTCTGCTAGTAGTTCATTAGGGATCTCACGGGAATGAAAACGAAGACAGCTGCTTAAACTTCAACTTCCTGTTTCCTTTTTCTTGTATATAAAACTCATTTGTTTCTATTTTGTTTTGCGTGAAGTGTGCTAATATGAAAAACTGGAAACTTAAAATTTGAGGCCGCTCGAAAAATTAAATGACTCATACTTTAGCTGTTCGTGTTCTTTAATACCATAACAGCGAGATTTTCACGTTCTGTGTACTATACAAGGTCTGTTGATTCATTCTAGAGACTCTCCTCCGCAGAGGCTTATTATTATTATTATTATTATTACTGTTGTTATTACTATTGTTATTACTATTATTATTAGTCGTAGTAGTAGTAGTAGTATTGTCATTATTATTATTATTACTATTACTATTTTTATTGCGCTTGTTCTTGCGTCGTAAGTGAAAACCAGGCTTTGCAAATTGGATAGGTTCATTTGTTATGAACTCACTGGTTGTTGGTAAAACAGAAGCAACGATTGACTACACCAGTAACTTGTTTTTGACAAACAGAGAGGAACGAAGGCTCCACAGGCGGCCGGTAAGATTCACACAGATTTTGAAAAAGGATTTATCATGGCTGAAGTGATGAAGTTTGACGACTTCAAGGAGCTTGGCTCAGAAGCACAAGTTAAGGTCAGTAGTTACCGGCGAACTTGCAGTTGGCCATTATTTTATTAGTTTTTTGCAGAAGCCCATAAATAGGAACCTCTATCTCCACTAATTTCTTGAGTCAACCCTTAACCGAGTAGCTTTGTTTTGAAACGGCTTTTTTCCCGCGAAAAGAATCTTGTTTTCATTAAACTTCTCATATTATCGCAATCCGCGGAGGGAGAAAAAAAAATTGGCGGACGAAGGGGGTCGTCTTTTACTGTACGAACGCGTGAAAGATCCCATTGGATAAAAGACAATATAAGTAACTCAAACCCTATTGTTAAAGAACGGAAACCTTAACAAAGAAACAAAGAAAAAACAAAGAAAGCGTGTTCGTAGAGCTAAGCCTTACTGAACGAAGGGGATACCAGAGGACTTTCTTCTGATATGTCATCTAAACCAGACATGATCTTCCTCGCTTCTGCGTCGACGTCCGCCTTTTTTAATTTCGCGCGCGTCTGATGGGGGAATGTATTGTAAAACAACACACTCTATCTAGCTCTGTTTTAATTTGGTCTTTGAACTGTGTGTGTGCGAAACCTTCCCTGAGAGCCGTTCTATAAACAAATCTACTAGGGATAGTGTTGACTCCAAGGCTGAGTATAGAAGATAAAGGCTCATTTTAATGGGCTCCCGTTCTGTGTACAAATATAACAATCAAAGTAAGATAATACAGTTCTTCTATCGCTTCCCTTTCATGTCGTGGTGTTCCAAAGATCACGCAGCAATAGAATACAATACAATACAGCCCAGTCAGTAAAGCACAACACAACACAATAGAACACAATGCAGTGCAGTTATGCAGTACAGGATAATATAAGACAATTTGTTTTGACTCGTACCAATAGTAAAGAACGAAAATAAAGTCATATTGTGTGTACTGTAGCAGATAGGACAAGGCAGAGACAGCTAATTTGTGTTTGTTACAAAAAAAGGCCAACAGAAAAATTCAGAAAACACGATTAAGTACGGTAAAAATGGTAAATGGATAAAAGTTTTATTGTATCTCAGTTTCACATATCTTTGCTTTTTAACACTTTTCGTCCTGTACAACTACTCTTTCTATTTCTGCCGCCTTGTGCTTTTCGACGTTACTTAGTTCTCACCATTTTTACAGCTAAATTTCTTTCAGCAAGTCTTTACCAACAGGCAAACTGCAGAATGACACTGTTTCACTTTGCCTCATTGGCAAAACGTAGTATAAGTCTATAATTTAACTGACATTAAAGTAAAAAAGGTCCGTAAATCGAAAAAGTATTTTGTAGTTTCATAGTGCTTTGTAATGATCTGAATGTGAACTGTTGAATGCTTTTTCTGTAGCGAGATCGCTTACATTTTTGCCGGTTCGACCACGTAAGTCTTAAATGGAACGCACGAATTCTCAGAAATGGTTCTAATCAGAAGGTACCTGCTTGCTCATGGATCAGAGCCGCTCAGTTCTCCTGTTCCGTTCTGCAAAAGCGCGGAAGATGGCGAGTTGTGGCGGGAAAAAAAAACGTGCGCGCCTTGGACATTTCCATGTAAACTGGCCCGAACCAGTTCTTTTCCTTAGACCAGAAAGCCACCCAACTCATGTTTTTCGTAATATTCTCCAGGCTGCAGGTAAATATCGACAGCAAGGCAAAGAATACGTGGTCCACGACGGAGACATCATCTTCTTCAAATTTAACGCCGGAGCCGGTTTGACAGCAAAGAAAAAGTAAACAAACTGCAATCAAATTGTTTTACTCTAAATAAACAACATAGTACTTATATTTTGTCCGCTCTCGAATGGCGGTTAATACACGGAATTCTCCTCTACAATATCCAACTCATTAGCAGTCAACTTTAGGTCTTTTAGTTGTTGTTAACTGTCTCAAATATGGAAAGCAACCCAGCTGTTTCTCGCACTGAAGTCATCAAATAGATTATTTTTACATGTTTTGTGTTTCTTAATCGAAGCACTGTTTAGTTTTTGACATGATAACTTTTGCTTTGCTATGCTTAAAATCTTTTTTACAAACCTTTCAAGTTTTGTAGAAAGTTTAGACTTGAGTTTTGAGACACAATCTTATCTAAAAGTCTTGCACACTTTAAACTCCATATAATAAAAACGGGTTTTGAATGGTTCAAGACGCAGGACAAGTCTAAGCAAGTTGAAAGTTATTAAAACTAAAGACCCCACCCATCCCCAGTGCCTTGCGTTGGTTTGCTTTGACTAGTGGTTAAAGTTAACGATTTTAGGGCTTTAATAAGAAGTTCGTTACAGATCTTAACTTGACTCTGGATAAAATTTCAAGGCCGGGGATTACGCATTAAGGTCGCAAGCTTGCTAAAAGATTGGAAAATCTTTTGAGGAAATTTAATAAAAACATGAATTCAATGCAAATAACTGTATTTCTTGCTAACTCCATAGGTTTTATATAACATTTCTTCCCCGAAGTCGAGATGTCTTGTGGAATATATTTTTTTGATATTTTTCACTAGGCACCGACACTGAGGGGAACAATTGTTTAAGTATACAGTCGAACCCCTCAAGACGGACACCCAGATAAGACGAACACTTCTATAAAAATGACAACAAATCTTGGCCCCTGCCGCTTTTTCAGTCATTTACTGTCTATAAGGCGGACATCTCTCTAAGACGGACAACGGGCACTATAAAACATCAAACGGACAGTTACTGAAAGTCGTTTTTTTTATGCCTGAAACAAAACGCTTTTAAATACAATGCGAGTTGTTAGTTATAACTATAACTTAAACTTCGTCTCTCAATCAAGTCAGTCTTACGATCATTAAACTGTTTGTTTACATATTGCTCGTGCTGAACATTACTCTTTAATAACTCTGTCAGTAGTTCAGTTATGCTTTTGCTTTTTGCGCTGAGGTGCATTTTCTGAAGCATCTTTCTTTCTCTTTTCCTTGGAGACTACAAAATTGTCAATCAAACGCAATCAA
This sequence comes from Umimayanthus nakama, assembly GCA_027574985.1. NCBI lineage: Eukaryota > Metazoa > Cnidaria > Anthozoa > Zoantharia > Parazoanthidae > Umimayanthus > Umimayanthus nakama. The sequence goes on from JAOBRG010333306.1 coordinate 23,013, forward strand.
TAATAACAGATTACTTAAATTTTGACGACCAAATGAGTGATCTCTCCGCACGTAAATACTTGCCGGCTGCAGTTTAGCATGCTAAGTAATTGCCTTTAGTTAAATGCAAAAACTAGTTGTATGTTTGTGTGATCCAGTTTGCAATATAACTACGGCAAAAATAAGGTTGTTCTCTTGTTTTGTTGAGTTGCATGTCACCGTATTTATTGACCATATCGTGTTGTCGACAATTATGTACCAGACTGGTGTCATATTGCCTCAAGACTCTACAAGACGGACACCTCTCTAAGACGGACAGTTGCATGAGGCCGGTCCCGAAGCTGTTTGTCTTAGAAAGGTTTGACTGTAAACCCAATAAGTGAGTATCACCTTCAAAAATGTTTTATTTTCATATGAAAAATATTAAGGACACTTTGTCTTCACTCCTGTTTCATAAATGCTAAAACGTGACATTGGATGAATATTTTTGATTTTTAATTTTAACCAATCAGAGCGCGCACGAAAAGTGGTATTCACGTGTTGGGTTTATACTAAGGGGTTGGCTTGTTTGAAAAAAAATTCCCTTCAAGTCCAGTTCTCGTATAAAAAAATATTTCAGCAACTGGTGAACAAAAAAGATCCTGCAAATGAATATAAAAAAAGTTTTCTTGCCCCCTTGGAGGGACATGAAAAACAAATCCTGCTCAGTCACCGAAAAAGCCCCCCTCCCCCGAAGATCAAGTGGTTAGCCCCTAATAAGAGTTAATTCAGAGTTAGTGCGGGCGTTAAACGGGCCTCAGTGAACAACTGGATAAAGTTTCAAGAGGAACACGCAACAGAATGGATTCATTCAAAATAGCTGTACTTGTAGCTAGCTCCATAGGTTTCATTGATTTAAGAATTAACTGACCCAGAATTAGTGCTTATCGGGCTTCAGTGAACAACCAGGCCCTGGTTATTACTCTGTAGTCTATGACATCATCAGACGTCACTGCTGCCAGCTGATCTGAGTCCCTGGAATTAGCCAATCAGCGGCAAGGACGTCTGCAAAACCGTTCGTATATCATGTCGTTCCAGGCCCCGTCCGCGAGACAAAGCACAAACAAAACTTATGCATTTAGTGATTTACACTTCAATGTTTAAAAGACTTTTAAAGGTTACGGTTCATCTTGAGCGGTGTTTTCAGTTTTTCGTACGTAACTTCGTTAATACGCATCGGTTACCCACAAACCTATATATCAATGGAAAGCTTGTGAAACTATCTAGATGATGGTGAATATGTTTTTTAAAAACTTTGTTTGTAAACGAATGCAAGCTTTATAGTTCAAACTAACTCTTTCACTTCTAAATGTCAATGCGGCTGCCAGCTTCAATTTACGCCATTTGTATTTTGTTTATCATTTTTAGTACCATTTGTGTTCTAATTCCGTCCTGGCAATTTTTGATTAAAATTGTCTGTAATTTTTTGCAGGCGTTTGAAGAAAATTCCCCATTTGTAGCATACAAACTAACTGCACTGTTTGAGTCATAAGGGGCGAACCATTTGATCTTTGAGGTGGGGGGGGGTGGGGGTGGGCTTTTTTGAAAAAAAATTTCCTGCAAGCCAAGCTCTCGTAAAAAAAAGTTTCCTGCACCAACTGGTGAACGAAAAAAATATCCTGCATCACATTCCCAACGGAAAAAAATGTTGCAGTTCAAAAAAAAATTCCTGCTAGCGTTTTGTATCAAAAAAAATTTCTTGCACACTATGGGACATGAAAAAAAAATTCCTGCTCACCAAAAAAGCCCACCCCCACCCCCTTAAAGATCAAATGGTTCACCCCTAAATAATAAGTGGAGCGAAATTTCAAAATTCGTCAGGACCGTATTCATCTTCGACTATTATTTTATAACCTTGCCAAATTTGACGGCATGATGTTAAAAAATGAGGGAACATTGATCCTTTGCATTGTCGCAGCCATTTTTGGCCAAAACATGTCTCGAGAAATTCACTCCTAAAGAACGCCGCACGTTATACAATTTCACTTCCGGTAAAAATTCTTGTTCGTCATATCTCGCAAACTATTAGACGTATTGAAAAACAATGTTTGTTGCTAAAAGTTCATTCAATATATATTTGTATTTTGCCAAAATCTCAATTTTGATACTTTGATCCGTTCCAACATGAACGGTAACCTTAATCTTCTTTCCAGAAGTTCAGAAGAGCAGGCTGAATGATACATAGTTTTGCAGATGACGTCACTGGGTCAGATTAGCTGGTGGTCTTCTTGGTTGCTTGTGAGAACCTATCTATTTTCATGCTGTTTTCAGCCATAGTCTTTCGCCAGAGTTGATTCTAGGCCAGTAATGCGAACTAACAACTGACCACTAATTAGTCACTTGTCAGCCCGTATCAGTGGAAGTTTTTGGCAACGACGTGTATTACCAGCTCCACACCTCGCATTTGTCCAATAAATTGATAAAACGTATCTTATCCGTCTCTAGTCTCTGGCCACAAGAATCGTCCGAACGGACTGGTTTATGGGTCTGGGTACGAGAGTCAAACTCGGAAACGATCCGACTGATTCCGAAGGCGTCTTGTGCCCAGCCTCGCAAAACGCAGTCCGCGCATACAGCTCTCGTACCCAGATCCACAAAGACTTGTTGCTTGACTGTAATACACTCTCGCAACACAAGGTCAGAGCCTGGTACGTGACGACATGCGTTAATGTCAGAAAACAGCGCCAACCAACGGTTGCAAAATGCAGGAAAAATATGCCGCGGCAAAACTAAAAGATAAGGGTTTTAACTTACCACGTTTGCTCATCTTGCATTCTTTTATCGACTGGAAAAGGTAAGTCGCGTAATTTTATTCCCTTGCTGTCGAGACGCCATCTTGGAAATGAAATCTTGCTAACCGCAGTACATACTTTGTATTAAATGTTAATAAGAACTGATACGAAACTGCGTTTGATGTAGCTTTGAGTGCACTCACAACTAACCATTGTGTGAACTTATGGCGATTTAAGGGATAAGAGAAAAGACGTTTGAAACTTTTAGCGAGACAAGAAAGAAATAATCCACAACTTTGTTCCCAGTGCTCTGTCAGAAAATGCCGCCGAGTAATTTTAAAAGGAATGGCATGCGCGACAGACAGGCCGTATGAAGATGAAGACCCTCTCCAATCTACCCTCCTCCCCAGAGAATCTTTGATCACCTTGCATCTGAGACCCTGTACCAAGAGATGGGCCATTTGGGGGGGGGGGGTGTCGGAAGGTTTGGAGCTATATAAATTTTGACAAACCTTTGCCTGTCGCTTGTTACACGTTTATATTTAATTTAACTTTGGGGGTAGTTAGTAATTTTTTTGGAGAGGTAGGGGACGGGGGTAGTTACTCTCCGGTTTCCTTTACTAGGCTTTAGTTAAACAACCTCTGGAAACTGGCGTTGCTGGCGGTCTTTTCGGAATTCTACGGTAAGAACAAAACTGAAAACAATTTTAATCCAGCAAGAAATGGTAACTTTTCACTGTTCTAGTCTGTTCGTATTGGGAATATCCCAGACTATGTAAACAAGAAAAGAACCCACCACCCAAACCACTTAAAGTGAAGTCGATTAACTAAGACATCCAAGTTTTTAACTCTTCCAATATTCAAACTTTGTTTATGACTATGACACTGAGTTCCTGAACTTGTTCGGAAAATTAGGTTAATTGGTTTTCAGTTTTTAAATATAAAAGCGTTCTTGAAATAGTCCATTTCACTGTTCCTGAAAGGTAACCAGGCTTAGACTTGAAACCGAGGCGAAGGTTGTCCTCGCACAGTTAGAGAAGCGAAAATAATTATCATAAGAAAGAAACTTATTAGCAAGTCTATTATTTCCACCTCTCTAACTGAGCGAGGACAACTTTCGCCTCGGCTTCATGTCTAAGCTTGGTACTTTTCAGGAACCGTGAAAAGGACTATTGGTATTTCACAAAGGTCATACCTTTTCCGATAAGTGTGTCACCTTGGAGTCCTTGTCAGCAAAATTGTATAATTAGTCGGGTCCACCCTACGCCGCTGAACAATCGCGTTCGGCCAATCAACAGTGAGCAGTTTGGACGAAAGAACAGTCAGAAACATGGCGGCTGCGGTTGTTTTTGGTTTTGCTGACTACCACTCGCATTTCTTTTTTATCTGGAATAGGTTAAATTTTTCTTAGTTCTAGTCTGGAACAGATTATCGCAAGTTTGTGCATCTTTGTCTGGAAAATGTGCTGAACCAAGCTGTCTTTCAATTTGTAAGCAAAAAGAGCATTCTTCGTTCAGGGTTAATAACTTTTCTTTCTCTTTTCACTCCAAACTACAACCACTGATCTGACTCCTCCATTGCTTCTCACATTGTTATAGTTGATTGATATCGTCAGCTCAATTCATGCTGCGTTGTCAAGTAAACTAAAAGGGTCACAATCAACAAGGGTTTCAATTGTGATATGTGTATGTTTTGGTATATAGCCGACGTTTCGAGTGTAAGCCCTTCGCCTAATAACGGACTGACAAGACCAACTTACTAAAAATACAAGGGTGTATAATAATTGCTTTTTTCTCGGTAACACTGCCAGAGAACTTAAACAAAATGTTTCTCAGTCGTTCAAGTCCCACAGTTTACTTTCTTCATCAACAAACTGCGTGTATTTTTCAGATAACTTGTTCTAGACCAATAATTTGTGATATTATGCCAGATGATAACTTGTTTAGAGCGACTTTTGTCCGTACTATAATTAGGCTTTAAATTTTAAACTTGAGCCACATTCTGCCCAGACGTCTTAGTTTATTCAGATTTCGACATAGGTTTCGCTACAAATTCAGTTTCTCTCCGCAAGGCGAGCACATCTATATCATACAGGATTCTATTAGCGAAGACTAAAAAGAAAGTATCGTTGGCGGCAGACAATCTGCGCATTTACACTCTTTTTTTACATATGAACGTCTAATTCTTTTAGCAGAGGCTGAAATTTCTTAAATATTTTGAGGATTTCGACCTCATATGTTCTTACAACGTTCTTAAATAGAATTGTTAGTACTGGCCGTTCGCACAAACCAACCAGAAGCTGCAAGTCGAGTACAAAGGGAAAACTGTGTGTTGGTGTAAAAGAAAAATGGGAGGTAGGTAGGCTGGGAAATACTGTTGTGGTTGTTCAGTGTTGGCGGCGGCACAACTGAACTTGCTTTATTTAAAGTTAGCAGCAAGAAAGCAATACAGTTATAAACCAAGAAGTCTTGAAAACAAAGTTTTGCATGCACAACACAGTAGGTGATCTTGCAGTGACGACGGAACATTAGCCGAGAAACAAATTATTTCGATTATTTTATGAAGTACCCAAAATAGAAGCTCTTGGTCGGCCCCAGATTCGTGCATGTTTGTAGCATGGTTTTAAATTTTGGGCATTTTTTATATGCAAGTTCTTAGGAAAAAAGGTTCTTGTAAAAAACAGTACATGATAGTCAAGCTCACTAAAATGGATCTTTTACTTGAAACCATCATTATCGCTGACAGGATTCAGTGCCTAATTTTCAAGAGAAACTTTTATCATTTGGAAGATTCTGAGGTGACAACCTTTTAACTCTGTTTAAACAGTTGGAAATGACTTGTTCAAAGATTCGAAGAGTGTAAAAGGTTTGAAGTGATTTAATTTATGTTGACTTTATACTAGACAAACACCACTAAAAACAAAGCAAGTGTGGCAAAATTATTCACACATTTGTAAATCTTCGGGTTTTAACGACCATGAAAACTGTAGAAAGGCGGAGTTTCCTTTTTGTCTATTGCAAACAAACTCGCTTAGAAACTCATTTTGAACAAGACTTCCATACTTGTGAAAAGTACACAGTAAGCCATATTACTTTTATTTTCTGAAGTCTTCATAAAAGAAACCTTTTTTAAATGTTTACATTTTACACAGAAAACTATTTTGTAAATGGCTGGTTTAAGCCGTTGCTATAATTACCTCGACAGTTATATCGTTGGTAGAAGTGTTTCATTTTCAATTTATCCCTGTGACTGTTCCCAAGTGAATGTAGCTGTCAGTGAAAATGATGGAAACTGGATTATCACTAGTGCTGTACAGAGGTCAAAATAATATAGTGTCTTTTCCTGGCTTTTACCAGAGTATGAAATGGAATAAACTTTTGTTATAGAAAACAACTAAAATGTTACTGTCCGGCAGAACCTGCTTGAAAGATACTTTTGATCGACCGTCGACTAAAGTCAAAAATTGATTTGCCGCCAAACGTATCTTTTTTCAGCCGTTGATAAAAGCACTCCCCAGCCATAAAAGAGTTGACAAACGGCCAACACAAGGTATAGTCTGTGAAAGCAGTGTGTGTGCGCACCTGCCTTGTGCGAGTTGATAAAGTACCGGCGCACTGCCCCAAAGTACTCGTGCTTGCAAAGTGAAATCTCAATGTTAATTTAGAAGACAGATGCTTTGTCCTCGACCTTTGTAACAGTAAAACTGAAATGTGGCAACTGATTGGACAAGTGCATGATCGTTTTGAAAATGTTACTGACACATTTACATTTTCTAGATGGTGTTGCCAAAACTACCCATATGTAACACTAATCTGTAAAAGGGCATAAAGTCTTTTGCCGGGTTGAACGAGTATTACCGACGCAAGCTTAGGTTAATCAATGGATAAAGCTGCAAAAGGGAACGCTTTTACCGCTTATATAACTGGAAGCAGGAATACTAAAAACGTAAGTGAAGCTCAGCTCAGTTTAACTCAGTTTAGCTATGCACTGCAGTAAAATCTTCAATAGGTAAATTACACATTGAAGAGATAGGTGAAACGCAGTGTTCTGTATTTCAACTTTCTTTTTTACTAGAGATTTGTCAACAGTAAATGGAGCGTGTTTTGTTAAGATAACCGAGTAAGTCTTGATTGTTGTTTAGTGTGTGTGAACAAAATGATTCTCTCTAGCCGATCGGCCTTTTATGTGAATCAGATTTGTGGTACCGGTGTGCTCGACATCATGAATCATGGTCCACAGCAATATTGCCAACACGTCTAGATCCGCAATACTGTGCGAAGAAAGCATACTGGATCGGAACGTAACTATGTGTTAAAATAGTGTGAAGAAGTGTGGAGAAAAGACTCTTTGTACATGCATTGTCTGTTTCTTTGTCTCTCCGTCTTTATCTGTCTGTCTGTCTCCGTCTGTCTGTAAGTGCGTCTGTCTCTGTCTCTATTATTCTGTCTGTCTTTCTCTTTCTCCTTATTGCTTCTACTGCTTTTTTTTCAAGAGAGGCGTTTAAGACACGGTAGCATGCTTGGTGTGCATCGTACATCAGCCAAATCGATGCTTTTGGTTTGCAAACAACAGTACATTACGGGGTTTTTTGGCAACTCTTGATTGAGTTAGATCGTTGTTTTGGGTTTTCTTTGGTTCGTACGTAAACTGGTGCGAAAAGATCGAGGGACATAAGTACTATAATACACAACAACTTGATGAATTTAGCGAGTGTAACACATAGCAGTAACAAACGAACACTAAGTGGTCCTCGAATAGATAAAAGTTAGTACAAGTTAAACTCTGTCTCAGACTGTCTACTTTAAATATCTGTCTGCAAAATTACCATACAAACTATTACAAAACTGGATGTATACTCGAAAGAACTAAACTAAAAGTCAGTTCAAACAAAGAAATCACCGAAAATATGACTAAAATCTGAATAAAGCAAATACATATAAAATTATGCTTGGTTCATGCTTGACTGACTGAAAAAGGTGAAAACAAAGAGTAATCTTATTTTTCTTCTGAACTTGCGGTTGGCTTAAATGAACGTCCACTGAAGGCTGGTCGAAACTAGAAGAAATCCTAAAGGCAGTAGAAACGCTTTTATCTACCCTGGAATAAACACTGGCAAAGTCGGTCATTTAGTTGTGAAAGACTTGTGTATACTGTGTAGATTCGCGTGAACTCTTTGGCTGGAAAGTAACAACCCGTTGCTTTATTTTTCATATTGTCACCGGTATCTGTAATAGTGCGTTTACCAATTTCCGAAAACTTTCCTCAAGTGCTGAATAATCCGCAAAAGCTTTTTGAAGTATTTCATCCGAAAAGTTGTGAAAAATTGTTGATGATTTTAGTTGTAGTGAAGTCCTTAAGCTAAACAGTAACTTATATCTCTTTGTATGAAAGAGAACACCAGTCTCGGTGTAAGGAATTAGTGAAACCATTCAAAGAGTAACGTTTCATTTAATCGTAACCTTTTTTTAGACAAGTTGACTCATTTGAGATCCCTACAGCTTGTGCGTCTTCGCCATTCTTTATGGCAGATCTAACGTAACGTTACAATTTTTGAAGTTTAAATTTGCTCTTCAACAGAAACCATAATCTAGTATAACGTTGAAGACGGCCGAAAGCCGTGAATACGTGTAAAAGAAAAAAGTCTTACAATCTTGACGATGGAGTACAGCCAAGAAAGAAGATTCACTGAAGATCGAGCATCCATTGAGTTTTGTCCGTGTGGCTTGAGCTACTGTTCCTTTCCGTCAAACCGCTTGTTTTGGTTTTCTTTTAGAATCGGAATCCGAAGGTGTCACACAATAATCGCCAACTTAAGTCTCCTTATTTTGGTTTTTGAAAAAGCATCTTGAATGTATCTCAAAACCAAATTTGCTACAAAACAAAACAATGTACACAATCGCATCACTGAGCATACAATTGTTTCCATTCACCTATTGTTTAGCAGGACGCCCAACGAACGAACGATTGAACCGCTCTCAAAACCCCGTCGACACTCGATTTTCAGGGTCATACAGTATAATTTGTTAGGTCTTGCCACGTCGAGACATCAAATTTATTTTTTCAGCACATAGTTTTTAGGTTTTAGTGATTTTTTCGACAGAAGCAGTCAGCACACGAGCAGAGCACATGGCCAGCATGAAAACGCACTTGCCCTACCCACCAGCTCCACCCTCCTTTTCATTCGTGTTTTCACTGCCAGCAGGGGGGCAAATTTGTGGCGCCAGTTTGCAAATTTGTTATTTTCTAAACAGGTCTATAACAGTGTAAATTCAGTTCATTGTGCCCTGCAGCAGTATTTTGTTTATAACTAATTTGACACGGCATCCATATTTTATAGTTGTTTTACATTCCTTAATAAAGGTGGGACAGATTTCATGGCACCAATAATGCTACAATCCTTTTCTTTTCTGCCTTCACACAAAAACGTTGCTTTAAGACGTGCTTTGTTAACTTTGAAGTTTCATTTTCCTAAGTGACATTTCTTGTTTAATTTTAGCGAAATATGAAACCAACTGAAGTACAACGGTTGCCAGTTGCCTCTGTTTGGAGAAGTTGAATGTTGAATGGGCCCCTTTGTTGTGTTAATTTCCAGTTGGTTAAGGTATTTATTGGACGATATGTGTTTAATATTCGCAGCATGTTGTACACGGCTTAAACAAAAGCTTTTGGTTTAAAAGCACTTGTAAAGACAATGCATCTCCGCCCCATTCTTGCGAAGGATTCGAATGCAAATACACCATGAAACGTGGTCAAAACTACCAGAGTTACACTGCAGTTTCATTGGGACTCGTGAGATCGAAACATTTTTTAAATTCGAGGCTCTTTATATGTGTTTTTCGAGGAATGTGCGAAAGTAAAATTTCCAGATGTTTGGATACTTAGCCACCTAAGTCAACAGGTTGACGAGAAATTTCACCCTGGCTTTAAAAGAAGGTTTATAGACATCTCCCTCAGTACCTGTGTGCATTGTCAACACCGGAACTATAACGGTAAACTTTAAGTTAGCTTTCACTCTTGGTGAAAAATTTGTCGTTTGTTTCTGCTCTTTAGAAATACGATGCATGTGTAGCTACTTAAGTAACAGTGAAAAACTCTTCACAAAGGCAATGCTTTTATAAAGCTTGTTGTTCCGTAAGCAAATTCTGGAAGAAAGACTTTTTAATAATTAATAAAACTCCTTCGCTGACCACGAACTTGTGTTCGTTCCCTTTATTACAGTATTTTCATAAATGGGATGAGAAGATGTAATTGTGAATCAGAAGCTATAAAGTGTTTGAACAACACAATGGCTTACCATTCGCATGTTAACAGATTTGTGACAGCACTAATCAAAGGACTGAAGATGTTCCTTGTATCATTTCTCTTTTAACTCGTATAGCTATAAAAAGACTTAAACAATGAAGATTTGTGCGAAATTGAATCTATCTAAATCTTTCCAAATAGACAGGGAACTTTGTTTGCAAAGTTTGAATGTCTTTGCAGTTTTGTTATTTCTGTGGAAAAGGAGCAGGTCGATTTACTAAAGAAGTTTAGGGTTAACAATGCCGAGTTTTTGGAGCTCGTTTCGTAGAGGATGTTCAATGTATCAAAACTGAATGGAAAGCCAAGGGCTGTGTGACAGGTATCGGTTTCGTCAATGAGATACTAGTAAAACCGCATACATGACAACTTTCGAAACACTGCTGTCGTAGAGCTGGTTGCATTGTGCAACACAACTTTTTCCTTGTATCGCAAGTCTACTGACCCTTTCTATAACTTCGTGTCTATAGTATTGAAGATGCATCAAAGAATGATATGTTAAGGTAACGTATTATCAGCCTATGCCAATTTATCATAAGTGAATTAAGAAACAAAGCAAATTGGCAGATCTAGATTTCGGAGTACTTATGTGGAGAACTTTAAGTTCAAAGGAGACATTTTAGAATATTACAGGTTCGTTAACGCTACAAGTTTTTCTTGCCTGTATCAGTTTTGCACCTGTGTGTGTACGTATATTTCTAGAGGAAAATTACCTCAGACTTGCGTTGCATTTTGTTAACTCATTGTTTTAACTCTAAACTGCGAAAGTATTAAAGTCTTCCCAGTGTAAATCTGGGTCGAAACTTAGGATTCGTTTGTCGTTTGGTGCCGAGCCAGACACGGGACCAACCAACCAAATTACAGTTGAACGGTTTAAACCGTGCGAATTTTGATAGCTGTTCGATCTATCAATCAGTTAAATAAACACACGGTTGTGTTATGGGAAATAATGGTTTTTGTGGGTACGGTATTATCACTCAATCCTCGTCTTTGTTCTATACAATATAGCTCAGTGTAGTTTGCAAGGAAACAGGGCAACAACTGCCATGCTTTCGATACCTTCAGAAGAACAATCTCAACTCGAAAGTGAAACCCCGGAGAGAAACGCAACTGCTAACATAATATTAGGAATAACACAAACAGTTTTGTGATGTTGGCGTTGGTGAAAACGTTTTCAAATACTAAGTCACATTTTTTATACCTTGCCTTTTGCGTTATAACAGTTTACTATAATGTGGAATTCTTGAAAAAATTATCAAACTACACCGATACAGTTGGGAGCGAATTCGTTACAAACTCCTCAGTACTGATCAGGACTAAATCTTAGGCCCCTTTCAACTGAACTGACTGCAAGCAATTCTCTTACAAGGCTGGATTTGTTTTGTGGTTCTTTTATTCAATTAGCTCTACAGTTATTAATTACCAAGCATTTTTAGGTTTTCCGGTCTATAATCAGTTTGTTTCACAAGTTCAACGGTTGTTGTCTTAACAGTATCAAACACACGAAGCATTTAATTTCCTCCCCCACTTTTCCAAAGCTGGTTATACATTTGTATCGAAACCAGAAACACAGAAGACTCGTATCATTTATCTTCTCTAGCTCAAAAATAGCTTGGAATAGCTTTTAGAACATTATGAAAAATGCCGGTAGATAAGCAATTAGTATTTCTATAGCACTGTGAACCATGCGAACTAAAGCTCTGTCCTATTGTCCTTCAGTCTTACAAAAACTCCGAGGCACGAGTTCTTGAACATTATTTGATATCAAGTATGTTTTTGGTCACGTATGCCAACAGACTTTGCTTTCATTTGGGGTTTTTAATAAGCGTCAAAACTTAGCTAATTTTTCACCATTGCTTTTGAATAGCTTGTTAATTTGTAGTCCCATTCAAATTATTTTTCTCGGTCCTTTGTCGGCATCTTTTGGATGTGCAGTGGCCCAAGCCATACAGCCACTAATTAGCCCACCCATACGTACCTGTAATTAGGACTATTGCGTTCTGTAATTGTGAATAGAGTCACTCCTTTTCGCCCGAATGTCAATCTCTCTAATCTTCTCAGTGATGGACCATGAACTGATAAAGCGCTCAATATTGACAATATTTGTTGCTTGTGAATGTTCATTTACTTTTCTTTACTTATTTACTGGCCCTTTTTTACACGTTTTCATCATGAAATACTACTATTGCGATCCCTTTTTTGTTGTTGATCTCTTTATCATAGGCTTACAGTATCAACGCCTTAATTCTAACCTTATGTGTTTTTCTCTCTCTCTATCTCTCTGATAATTCTTGGCGGCGCCGCCTTTCTAATTAACTTGCAATTTACAACTCTCTTCGCTCTCTTGTTCTCCTCTGCTATTGACTTTCACAATTAACTGGGCAGTTCATTGTCTTGATTGAATACTTGAAGTCGGAAAATATGTCCAGCTAAAATTGTTTTCAACCGAGCATTTCGTACATACAATTTTTGTAGATCGAATTTATTTTTAACAACAGAGATCTCATTTAAATCACATACCGATGTTTCACATACAAGAAACTAGTTTTGTGGTATTTGCAAAGAAGGGATTAGGAAGAATACTGTTAAAATTTATCGCGTATGCCAAGTTAAACGTACTGTAACAAGACGGATTAGCCAGCAAAACGAAATGAGGTATTATAAAACTTGGCAACTGCTTCAATTGCTGTCAAATCGGTATACAATTTTAAGATCTTTGCTATGTGTCTGCGAAATATTTTTCTAATTGAACGTAACGTCAAGAGAGCGCAGATCTTAATATACGTGATCGCTCCAAATGTTCCTTGCATCGGCGTTTCTTTTTGTGTTTTTGTTCGGTTCTAATCAGTCGCGATGGAAGCCGCTTGAATATTTTTTCTATTATCAGATTTTTACTAGACTTTTAAAATAGCAAATATGGTTGCAGCACTCCCCCAGGTTACTCGACAAAATCCTGAATTTGGGTTTCGGAAGCATTCCGGTGCGCTGTCGGCAAGATTGGCATTTTGATTTTCAGTCTTAGGGTGAAAAGTGTAAATCTTGATTTTATGATAACTAATAACGTACGATAAAATGTAAAAAACCAGTCTCGGTCAGATTATATTTCTGCTCTTTTTCCCGTGCGCGGCAATTTCTTTCCTGTATAGTTTTGCAATCTCTTTTTTCAGCAGACTGCATGATATTTGGTATAAACGATTTCAGTTCTACACCACAACATAGTGCCACACCAAAAAGAACACTTTTCTATTTGTTTAACGCTGCCTGAAATTTATACCTGCTTCGCCGTTTGTTCCGGTTCAGTAAGAATTAATGTTTTAGTGCTCTTGGAAACACTGATCATTACCAAGACTTTAAAAGAGAAAAAATAAAGCTTGATATTAAAGATAGCTAAATATGTGTCAGTTGTTTGCTAGAAAAAAGATCAATTTTCTATTTTCATGTCGTTTTTTCTTTTGGCAATCGAGCAGCTTTTGTTCGTTGTCTTTGGTACAATGGCAAAACTAAAATGATACAACGATTACTTTGTGGCAAGTTGCTCAAATAGATGACTAATTTAGTAGACAAAATATATTATACTTCCACTTCTCTAAGTAGTGTGAACTATTCCAGCCTGTTCTATAAAATGTGCTTTTCAGTATACCCTGGAAAGAGCTGAAAGAGTTTCTATTGAATGTTATAATTGTGACTGACCTAAGCCAGCAGGCGTGTTTTTGGAGAGTTGTGTATACAACTGTAACATTAGAACCGCAGTGTCAGCGGCGTGACTGAAATAGACTAAAGCGTTAGTTGTTCAATGCTTCAGCGAGAGATATCGAGGTATCTTCTGCATATAAGAACAAGCAACTAGTTAGATTTCTTATTCATACAGTACTGAGTACTGGCATATCGATAACACAAGACTAACACAAGTCATAACATTTATGAAAGAAGATGCTAGTGTAATGCAATCGACTGTGAAAAACCTTACGGCGACCATACATTTCAAGAACATTGGGAGCAAGCATTAGTAAAACCAAGAATTTGCAAATAAATTGTATCTGAAATTGAACAACATGTTCTGTAAGTTTGTAGCTATTTCCTTGCGATCATGCGGATATTACCTATTTTCCCTGATGCTGGTGCACAGTCACTATTAGTTAGTATATCATTCTTGTTTTCTGCATGAAGTCAAATTGTATTTTCCTAATCCCTTACCACATGCAACGAGTGATAGTGTGTTTTCAAAAAGTGTTGAAGAAGCTATATTTCACATGGACCTCGCCACTTCACATCGGGCTACAAACACAGCAAATAACACGAAAGATTGCAATCATATTTTTCAACCACCCATTTTTCCGGTAAGCTGGTTAGTCTAAACGGAAAGACACTTAATGCTGCAATATACACGCTGGTGTGGAAAGCTTTTCGAAGCAAAATTAACCTCTATAAAGTTTGTAATTTTTTTGGTTAATGGTGTCCCTTAATGGTGTAGCTTAAGTTAGAGAGAAGCGGCATTTGCATTTTCGCAATTTTCTGCGAAATAATTTTCCTAATAGTAATGGCAGCAGCAGAAATAATTTAGATTCCAGATAAGCCGCATCAGTCAAGTGGCTCCTTTCCGATTGCGCAGGGATTCCAAAATGTAGTTTAAGGACTGATATCATTACACCCACCTAAAAATATTTCAGTGTTTTTGTTAAATTTTTGAAACACCTGAAAGAAAAAAGAGTTAGGGACTAGGAGACTTGATATTTCTGTCTTCGAGATATCTCGTGGGAAAAGCCGAAATGTAAATATTGCCTATTCCTTTAATGCTCAGTCAAAGCATGTCCCAAGTACACGTCAATTTGTGGGTTCCGCCTTTTCAAACCGAAAAACCCGCTTTAGCTTTAGTAAGTGTCTGGAAATGGGGATGTTTTAGGCAATCATCAGATTTAGACACAGCAGCGTCAAAACATAAGCGTTTTCAGCCATTCTCAAATCAGCGTGCCCAAATCTTAAACTAACTTGGCGAAGTGAAGCCCAAATGGTCGCAAATTGAGCTGGCGGTTAAGTTCAAACGGTTGCCGCGTGATTATGTATGCAATGGAAAGTAAACTAAAGCCCATAATATGAATGAAGTGACCGCCTTCCGCGTAATTTGTCTGATAGAAACTGAAAAGTTTGGAAAGCCTTAAAGCTGTCAACGAGGCGACAAAAACGACCTCCCTCTAACATAACGCCTAGATTTTCGCGTTTGGAAAATATTCTGTTAAATAGTTATGGTTAATTTCTAAAAAAATGAGTTAGTTAGCTGCGGACTCGAAGAGTTGTGTTTTTCTTACCGTTATTGTAGAGCATTCATGTTTTGTATAAATATGACTTAGGGAGACAATATTTTTGTGATCATAATTTCCTTTGTGCACGTAACTTCTACTGACTTTAAATGTAGAAATAATAAAACAATTCTTGCTTCGGAAAAAGATACACTTGATTTAAAATATTTTAAAACTTAAAAATCTCAGTAGAATTAATTAAACCGGGCATCACAGAGTCGTCTCTCAGTGTAAATCTTTTGGTAATCCATCTGCACATTCAGAAACAAATACAATAATACTTTTACAGTGAAGAAAAATAAAAGTTTCACATCATTAAAGTGCTTGGAAATCTCAGCAAAAAGTTCTTTGTCAAAAATTGATTAGCGCAGAAGTTTGAAAATCCGGTTTGGGCGACAAGCCACGCTAAAATTTTCTCAACTCATAAGACAAAAACAAAACATTACGATTAGGATATTAAACTTTTTGAGCTTTTTCCAGCAAAGATTTTCGGTTATGAAAAATCGCATCAAGTGAAGACAACAAAAGCGATGGCCCAGCGTGCAATCGGATGACACTTATTCAATGACAGTAAACCAATTTCCTATGTTAATACCATGAACTGCATACGCGTGCGGAGATCAACCATCCGATTTTCAACGCCAGAACGGTTAGTTTTTGGAGTGGGCGACTTGTTTTAACCTTCAAGCAAGCGCATGAAAAAACGTAGAACTACATTTACCATTTCTGAGTGCAGCGAAAAGTTTCTTGAAAATGTCAATTCCGGAGTTTAGATTCCGAGTTGATTTTAGTATAGTACTGTGTAAATAGTATAAACCGAATTAACGCCGACAAAACTGCGATAACGAAAGAAAGCAAAAATTGAATTTATTTCTCTTCAGTTCAAAAGTAAATAGACGGAGTATTTGCTTTAAGGCATTTTTACTGTTAAAATAGGTCTCCGTGGTTTCAAGGGGGAAGAGAATTGTCCATCTTGATCGCATCTCGCAAGTTTTCGTTAATCCTTCAAGCCAATGCCAGATGAAACTTTCAACTTTCCGACGAGTATGAATATTTATCTAATTAGTGGCAAAACATACAAAAAAGCAAACACTTTCAGTGATAAAAGCGAGCCGGCGACTCGAACTTTATGTTAATTCTACTAGGATTTCAGAAGCAGAGGAGGATGGCTACCTCGAACGCCTTTTTTCAACGAAAAATTAAAAGCTTTCCCAGCAGACTTTTCCACACTTTTAAAACAAGAAAAATTGATTTTGACATCTAGTTTGTTTTGCAAAGTTGTCAAAATGAATAGCAACAAGGTATGTGAGAAATTACATTTTAGGTCTTTCAGATTATATTAATGTGCGGCAAATTCTCCGCGAACATAGCACGAACTCTGAAATGTGCCGAAACTAGTTGAATAATGAATGGAACCCTAGCGATTATGGCTCCGGCGAGTCGGTATTATTGCTGTCTAATCCTTTAGTTTATCATAAAGTGGAGCGCTTTGCCACACGCTGTTTCGTTGGAGCGCTACCTTCTGTTAAAAATCAATAAAATTCGCTGCTGGACCTACAATATGCAGTGTTTTAATCCTGGTAAGCCATTCAAACAGAGGTTTAAGCCATTTGAGTGATTAATAAACAATTTTTCCCTTCCTGATTAAATAGTTTTCGAATTTT
The DNA here is from genome assembly GCA_027574985.1 of Umimayanthus nakama. Taxonomy (NCBI): domain Eukaryota; kingdom Metazoa; phylum Cnidaria; class Anthozoa; order Zoantharia; family Parazoanthidae; genus Umimayanthus; species Umimayanthus nakama. Next base: position 40,020 of record JAOBRG010333306.1, read on the forward strand.
CATAAAATAAACGCTTGTGTTTACCGGATCGGTGACCAGCTCTCAAAGATCTACCGTCCGCCATTTCATGCTGCAAACTGATGATTGTTTTTTTATCGGATGCATTGGCTTTGCTTTTCGGGAGAGCCGCCATATAATCTCAGTATTTAGTAATATTATTGTACCAAGTATTATATTGGTCGGCTGTAGTGCAAACCATATCTTGACCATCTCAATAGGCTTTCAATAAAGCTAGCATCACACTAGACGTATTTTGTTCAAGTGCTCTTGAAGATCTAATGCATGGAAATCTCTGCTCTGCCAATGGCTATATTATGTATGGCAGGATAAAGTTTGTATTATACGAGTGCCAACTTCCGCTTCATTCGAATAGTATTGGTGACAAATGTTCGTTTTTATCTGTCTGTGGTAGCAGAGTGTTTGGGTTTTTCACCCAGAACAAAAGCACTAACTATGGACGAATGGTCAAGTAAATGTCTCGAAAATCTTTCATTTTCGGCCAACTTCTCTTATTGTCTCAATTATCGCTTCTTGAGTCTTTAACGTTAACAATAAAATAAATAACAGCTACCTCTGAACCAGTAAGTCTTGTGTCAAAGCCAGTTGGCGCCTCAGAATCACGCTCCAAGTGGGAATAACTTGTTAATTGTTAGCCGAGGAAATTGGTCGAAATTGATCCGTGATTTCAAAGGATGCCGACGTTTCAAGGGAAAAATAGGCGAGATAATTGCCTATAAACAAGGTTTTGCGGTTTTTATCTTCGATTTTTTTCGTAACGTCTCCGTTTAGTTTGGATGAAATGCTACAAAATTCACAGCTAAATCTCCTTGGGTGGCTCTCGACAAGCTAATCGGATTTTGTTTTGATTGGCACGAGAAGTGAGAGCTGTGAGAGGTAGGAGGTACTAAAGGCGGTGATTTTAGGCGGGTTTCTAATTACTTCTGTTTGACCCAACCTCGACTGCTTTTTGGTTCAGCGCGCACAGCCCATAAAACGATCATCAAAACCAAATTTACTGTTATTCCTGCAAAATATTTATACTTTTATTTTCTGGTCACAATCACAACCGGAAAAATATCATTTTTGCACGGGCTGGGCTTTGTGAGAGAAACTTGGATAGATAAACAATTGCTTGGAGCACAGACTCGTTTGACAATATAAGCGGCACGATGAAAGAGAAGAATGTTAACACCTTTGCTTTAGTTTTATCGCAAAAGCCACATCTAGCCCTCGTGCATTAGGCCCTAATTGTTTATACGTTGTTACGCTCACAATAGGCTGTTTGCTTGGTTCAAAAGTGTATTGCTGATGCTTTTCTTATTCAAATAAAGGCGGTCTCTTTTAGAGGTGATGACAGTACTTCGGGAGGTGATGACAATAATGCGGTGCGATAGCGGAAACACACAATAACATAACAAATGATTTTCTTTCAAGTGCTGCCCTGCTGAGTGTTTATACGCAGACAACCAATCAGAGCGCTGAGTGGATGGCGGCGCGCTTTGATCATCGGAGGTTGATCGTAAAATGTCTCTTCTTTTGATTGTGTTCATTAGTTGACCGCCCTCGCGCTCCACCTATGTCATCTGTGATAATAGTACCTTATTTGTGATAACAACATTTCTGTGAGAAGGCTATAAGCACCAGGCTCCGCCTCTGTCTTCTGATTGGAAGGCGGTACCGTTTGACTAATTACATTTAGTCTGCCGGCTCGCCACCGGCCCGCAAACCAGCTGAAAGGCTTTGTGCGGATGGCAGATTTTATTTAGCACTTGCTTCTCACTACGTTCGTGTCAGTTGCTCGTTGAACACAGAGCCAAACAAGTCGCAAAAAACCCAATTCTGACAAAATTCCAGAGAGATATGGCAACGGCCACACTATCGAGGCCTGAAATATTCCAGTTTCGACGTGTGAGTATTATTCATAGCAGCTTTAAACGTTTTAAGAGAGATATTTTACGTTTATTATTTATAAAATACTCAAATAGCGCTTAAATTCAATTATTCCTTTCTCTCTCTCGCAGGAATTAACCAAACCTTCACCGCTCGCACTCTTGGCAGCTACATGCAGCCGAATCGGGCAACCGGGGTCGATACACGAGTATATCGACTGTCACGGGAAAGTGTACAACGCGGTTCAGCCGGAACCTTATCACCTTGGTTCGTACTCCGAGCGAAACTTCCCTCTCACGCCGCCAGCGGATGCGGCTCCACACTTTAATCCGTTCCAGGAGTGCTACATGGCTTCGTCTCCTCCATCGCACTCACCTCGTGGTTTTTCGTTTTCACACGCCGTCAGCCCTTCAAGAAGCAGTGTAGCTTTCAGCCACTCTCAGTGTTCTTCAGTTCGCCCTTGTCCCGGTGTCTCATCAAGGCCGGCGTCCATCTCTGGTTATGGATGTTCAGCTGCAGGCTTCAAAACCGAGCTCAACGATGTTAATTCATTGCCCTGGTGGAGTGTAGATCCCAGTAAAACTATCTCTCGAGCTACCCTTCCCACGTCTGTGCACCCGAGTCTCTCCCCTACCGACCATCCACTGCCTGGCAGTCACTTCGCTACGCTACCATTGCATGCTGCAGCGTCCGGAGCCTTGCACATTCCAAGTGCATTCACACCCCAGTCGCCAACTCAACTGTACTCTCTCAACCCGCAGTTGACGCAGACGAGACGGTGTAGAAGATGTCGGTGTCCAAACTGTCAACTTGCAGCAACTACAGGCAATACGACCAAGAGAAAACAACATATTTGTCACATCCCTGGATGCGGCAAAGTCTATGGCAAGACCTCGCATTTGAAGGCTCATCTACGCTGGCACACGGGCGAGAGACCATTTGTGTGTAACTGGTTGTTCTGTGGCAAGAGCTTCACACGATCTGACGAACTTCAGAGACATTTGAGAACCCATACTGGAGAAAAGAGATTTCTTTGCGAAGAATGTGGGAAGCGCTTTATGAGAAGTGATCACTTGCGAAAACACCAAAAGACCCATCAGAACACTGTTAAGAAATTGAGCGACAAACCCTTAAAAGAAGGTTCAGAAATAATTAAGAGTGAGAACTCCAAAGAACTTGATAAAGAACTCACTTTTGAGATTGACGAAGACGATCATTTGGCTAAACTGAGTAGTATTGTAGCTTTGACGCCGAAACAGGAAGAAAATGACAAGATGGATGTGTCCGTTGAAACATTTATCAATGTCGAACATTGACATTGAATAGGAAATTGTTACTATCTCTCGAGTCTGAACAATTCTGCAAGTTTTGTTGTTGACCAACAAGTGTATCGAGAGTTTCCACAAACGTGCAAACTGTACAATAAAACCCTAAGATAGTCTAAAAAGTATGTTCGAATGTTTTGCTTATCTTAAGTTAAGATTGAATCCAACTGAAGGCTGAGTGTTGACCGCACAGCACTTGCAGTATAAAGTTGTTCACAGCTATGCGTGTCTCTAGAATATGATTTACTGTAAATATAATTTATGAAATGCTAAAAGTCTCTTATACAAGAGCTTGAGTGAGCAAAAAATAAATTTTTTTGAGTTGTTCAAGTATTGCCTGGGCTTTATCTATAACGAGTCAAGTCTCGTTTGTCTGCGCGGCTCGGTTGTCTGGCAAGTTTTTACGAAAAGCCTAAAATGCTATTTAACACTGCAAGTCTAACATTGGTGTTACAAACGTTTATTTTGTAAATCTTGTTTCAGCAGATTTCTTGTTGCGACTACACATGTACAGTGATTTTTCCCTCTTGAAAGGAAACGTCTAGAATCATTTTATTTTGAATTGCACTTCACTCGAACCAAACCAAGCAACTTGTAGGGCGCCGGAGGTATTTTCGAGCGGCCCCTTTCAACATATTGTTTACAGATTCAACTTGTATTGCAAATTAGAGTAAAACTTTTAATTATTTCCTTTGCGTGCCTGAAGGAACACTTGAGATTATTCTTAGTGCGGCCTTTTCGGCAGCTTTTGCACGCTTTTCCCTTTCAACAGAACTGAGCTTGACGTGAGAGCTGAGACGCGATTTCAATCAATATTTACCTGTCGTTGGGACATTTAAAGATTTTTCCGTTTTCAGTCCCTCCGCAAAAGCCGTAAAGAGAACGCCAGAGTGCTGCTAAGTCAGTTGTTAAATCTCTTCAGATGTAGATCTTGTAAAGTTTACGAGATGAGGACAGCTTTTTCTGCTCAATCGAGATTCATAGAATGTTTTTATCCATTCCTCTTTTCAGCCAAAAAAGAGTAAGAACTGGTATATAATTCTTGTTATCTTTGTTTAATTTCACAGACAAACTACCCAATTTTGTCTTTATTAAAATTCTGTCTTTATTTTTGCTAGCTAATTAAGCAGCAGCGTAGCCGCTTCACTGTCCTTGACGGCAGTCACACTCACATGTTATAAAGAAAGAAAAAAAAATGCTCGTAAAGGCTAATTCCTCAAATCTATGTAGTTGGTAGTTCTTCACAGTTTCTACTAAACCCAAAACTTTGAGTGTATGAACCTTTATTTCCACAAGTTGTTTACTGTTTTTTTTAGCTTGAAAACTCTTGTTGTTAATGCATTGGTTCTTGTCAGCATTCCTTTCTGAAAGAGAAGCAAAAGAGGAATTGTGAGACCGTGAAGAAAAGTTATAGCTAGAGGTCGAACTTTGACCAAACCACCAAACGATTGTCCAAACACACGAGCAGTATCTTTATATATTACTCTGCAGGAACATAGCTTTCGACACATAAATATTTTCGGTATTACTTGTCAAGCCAAGTTTCTTGTTTTGACTATATGTATGAGAGAAGGCCATTGCTCTCGAGGGAACAGGAAAACGAAAAAGTTGTCTCCGCGTATCACTGGTACTTTAGCTTTTGTTGAAATTAATACCTTTAACTAGCACAAAGCAACGCTTATCAAATTTACATTAATTTGAACTCAGTTCTGTGTACCTGCTTTAACTAAAAGCATTTCTTGCAAATTAGCAAAATAATTTAACCTGCCGTTTGTGAATTAATGTATTTTTTAAAAGCTAAAGAGGTTAGACGCCAACGAGGCTAGGGTGAAATCGTTAAACGCTGCCGACTTCATTTGCCTTAATCAACTCGCTCGTAAAATGTCGAAAACTCGCAACTACGAAAAGCAACAACAAAAATACTCCAATATTGTCCACAAATAAATTTAATTCATTTTGTCGTTATATTTTCTTGTCATGGTGGCTATGTTATGTTCTTAAAATTAAACTTTTTAAATTCCATTGAATCGTCTTTGTCCCAAAGCTAAAGTCGTAAGGAGCCGACAAGAAAGAAAGACAGAACTCGTTTTCTGTTGAAATACTTCTCTTCCTGGTGGAATATCCATAGGTTCCAGATATCATTGAATTTTACCTTTAAAAGAAAGTGTAACTCTTGTTGTATTAGATAACTTGTATCCTCGAGGTGTCAATAAGTTCGTTAAATGCGCTGACAGGAATAGCTGGTGGACCTATATACATGTGACGACTTTAAGTCTTTATTTTGAAATACTATCTTGTTCTAAGCTTGTACATTTTTTACTTTACTTTAACACAAAGAAACTTGTCTTGTCAGAGATTTGCGAAGCATAACGCCCCTATTGAAATGTTTACATTTGAAATCCAGTTAGCAGTTCTTGTTTACATTTAACTGCTTACTTGCGTGGAAGCGTTAATTACTGTTTATGTGTCGGCGAGAAATGTTTGTTAAAACAGCGTGGAGAGACAACACCATGCGGTTCTTCCCAACAAACTGGCAGAAACTCTAAAAATGTGCCAAAAAGTCCAGACAGTTTCAACTCTGTTGGACATTAACCCCTATTGAAATCAACATGGATCCACTGCGGAACTTAATTTTAAGAATTAGCATTTCAGGAAAAGCAGGTAAAGAGGGGAAATTAGACTGCCAGCAACAGTACAGAGCCACGATTGATTTGTCATTTGGCAGTCGGGCCTCTTTTGTTTTCAAAATGAAACCTCTTCTTCACGAATTTGGACTCTTCACGACCTCTCCAGCATGTAATTTCAAGCACGCTTCTTATTGAAGAGAAAAACATCTTATAGTATAGAGTTAGTGTAACTTTGTTCTTGAAGTTTGAATTTACAAAGTGCACGCGAAATGTCAAAGAACTTCTCGAGTCGTTTCTAAATTTCGAGACAATCCTCGGAAACGAACGCACACAAAACGACACGAGGGGGAAAGAATAAATTAAATGTTAATTTTGAGCTACAGGACAAGAATTCATATCCTTCAAGTTCTTTTCAAAGATCGCCTATGCTTATGAAAACGAGATAATTACATTTTTATTAGTTGAAACAAGCGGTAATCGGACATTGTTAGCGCTGTTTGAACTGGAAATACAAAAAGGACCACATGGCTTCAAACTTCATGCCTGATGCAACAATACTAACATCAAAATTAAGACTGCGGGTTACCGCTGTTGGTATGACGTTTCTTATCAATGTTCGCAGTAGTCAAATTGTCTAACTTCGCCAGGGAACTACACATATCAGTATAAATCTATACTCGCTTTGAATAATTTGCTATTTTGTTTGTTTCGTAAAGACGCGAATTCGAATTTGATTTTTAGTTTTTCTAATGCAAAAAGATGCAGTACTACAGATTGTCAACGCTGCTCCGTTTTGTTTGCCATTTATATGTAGTAAATATCGCAATTTTGTCTCTTTTTGTAGTGAGTCCCGAAGGCTGTAATTAAGAAATTATTGAGAGATATAAAAATGATTAAGAAATAGTTTAAAGACAACTTGTAATTCTCACATTTAGTGAAGGAAAATTGGATTGATTTTCCAAAATTTATCTCGCAACCTGTTTAGTGTTAGAACGTAATAGAAACTTACTTCAATAAAAAATAACTCATGTTCCAAAGTTGTTGCAAAAACAGGAAAATATCATGACTATTAACAAGACATTATTAAGTGTTGAAGAGAAAAATTTACTTAACTGTGAAAGACTGCATGTTGTTGATAACAAATCTCCGCAAGTTGTGTTTGTTTGATACAATTTATTATTAGACTTCTTATTTTCGGAGGTCAACTGTAAAATATATTCAAAGAATATCATGACTTGACGTGAATGGAATTTACTTCCTACTGTCTAAAGACCAGTCCTGCCACAAATGCGCTGCAAAATATTCAACTTTTTAGGATTTCCAATCTCAAAATATTGCATAATCTATTAGTGTTAACTGGGATTATTTCATCTGCTTTATCACGTTCAGAATTAACTGGAGATATCGGAGATAATCGTCGCCTTCCCAAAGATGCTTGTTTTTTTTAACACGTTTGCTATCGATACCAAATGAGCAATTCTGTGTACATGTTGAAAACACTCGGTTTGCCGGCAAAGACGCCACAGTATCTGATATACTTGTCTTTACCTCTGTTTTTCATACAAAGAAACACATATAAAACCTTAATTGAACATATCTTGTAGAAATGTAGTCGACGTGATATGATACCACCTGTGCTAACGGCTAGATGTCCTAGTCTACTTACCATGTTATGTTGCCTTGCTCTATTCCATAAAAGAACTTGTCTACACTCTAGTTCTCATCAGAAAACTAGCCAAGTTCTTCATACAGTCATCAACTACTCTTTGCCTTACGAGTATGATCAGTAAGAACTAATCGTTCATTTGAAACAACTGCGACGGCTCGGGTTAAACTTCAGACGACCATAAACTAAACACGGTTTACTTTGAGTTAACAGTGTGTAAGCAAAAATGTGTCCTCAGGCTAAAACCATAACAAGGGTCTTTTTCTGTTCGTTTGTTCACTGAACCGAACAACCAACGATTTTTTAACTAAGTTTTAAATACTGTAATAAAACTTAATACACATTGGCAAAGACAAACCCTTGTTCCTTTATACAGAAAAAGAGTGGAGTGAATCTTTGCGGCATTAATATTAAGAAACTTTCTCTGCGTCTGTAATTGCAGTGTGTTGTTTATGGCTTGTTTAGGATGAAAAGGTTGTCATTTACGAAAATGATTAACTAAAATTGCAACTTCTTTATTTTTGGTTATTTGGTCATGGCTCTTTAAAGAGGCGCGTTTAAAGTGCGCGTTGTGTCCCCGATGGTGCTGCAGCAATACAGTGACAAATGTCAAACTATTCATTGTCAATATCATATTTTTAGAACTATTATTAAAAGTTCCCCCTCGCAGATTTCAATGCAGCGTAATTTTGGCTGCATGTCAACTAAACCAAACTAAACTAGTGCTTGCTTCTTGTGAGAAATATAGGAATTAATGTGGCGTTTGTACAGAATGGGAAGAATCAGTATGACCGACTTAGTTGTTTACACTTAAAACAGTTCAGCACAGTTAAACATTTTGATGGTTTTGTCGTTTCATACTGGCTCATTTATTTCTCCCATTTTCCTGATATTTTTTTATTTCTTTCAGCTTTGACACTATTATTTGCTTACTATTACTGTTGTTTTTACTCCTCAGTAGTGTTAACGTGGGGAGTAAACTTTTCAAGTACCCATAGAGGAGAGTGGGCAAAAACCTCGTAATTCACGCGGATTCTATCTAAAAGCCATATTGTATATAATCATTGTACATTTGAACCATTAAAGGTCCACAACGTAAGAGTCCTTTTAGAAAGTAACTTCAAGCACCTGTCATTTTCAATCGGCCGGATATCCTTGCAATAGCAACCTAAATTGGAATGGAAAGGCTTTTTAACTTTGGTTGATATGAACTTTTCCCTATAAACTGATAATTATACTAGAAGCTTGCAAAGAAAAAGGCTAGCATAAGGCACAAAAAGACAACCAAAATTCACTACACAAGCATTTTTTGAGTCTCTTTAACTTTACAGCCGGCTAAATTTTAGCACGGTTGATTCTACCATTTTTGCCCCTTGTCGTCGCTTTCACTATTGAACGCTTGCTCCGCATTGCTGGAACGTTCACAACTCCCTGCGTTCGGCTCAACGATACTTCAAAAACTTTACTAACATAAAATGAAAAGATCTGTTCAGTTTGGTTGTTTACAAAATGAACACGTTTTAAATAATTTTCTACTGTCTGCTATATACTAGCTCATATTATACTTGTCCTTTCAATGACGCTCTTGGTATTTTTTGTAGCCTGTAACTGACCGATTTTCGTGCACTAAAGCACTCGCTCGCAACTCTGTGGTTTATCTGCTTCATTGAAAAGTTCAATCACCTGTGTGTTCTAAATGAAATCTTTTTTGGGAGTTTAAAGTACTAAGACAAAGTCTGTAGGATGACTATCACAGTGTTAACCTTTTAATAGGGGACAGGCAGAAAGCGCAGAAATCAAACGGCGTGTTGAGTGAAGCAGTTTAAAAATTCTGTTATGATTGTATATAAAAATTTTTGGTATATGTTGTTCTTTAAAAGTTGTAACCTGCGCACTTGCACAAGCTTCGTGTGTTAAACTATTTTTTCAGATAATTTTTGAGTTTAACTCGATTATTTTGTTTGAAGTCGCCTGTATAGCTATGAAAGAAAATCATTTCAAGTCTTTCCATGATTTATCGAGTAAAACTGTAACTAGTGTAAGGATTGTTTGGTCACAGTTTTCGGGATGCCGGATATTTGATTCGTTTCCGCTGCACAGATTATGTTATTCCATGGCAGCAAGATAGCACACAGATATCAACGGATATTTCAATTTATTGCAACGCCGGCAAAGCACAAAGGAATCCACGTTTCATAATATTAATATAAGAAAGCATACTGCGCTAGCCAGATAAAAAGTAAGTGATATAGATTATAAAAAATAAATATAATCAGTCGTTCAGGACCGAAGATTCCTTGTCTTGTTTCGGACATGATGGGACGGTAAACAAGAATTATAAATACAACTGGAACGCAATAGCCAATACAGAGTTAAGAATTGACGAAAGCTAATCTTTTTGGACTATATGTGTATATGAGAGATGAGTATACACAATCTGAAAATCACCAATAAAAATAGGCTATGAGTAATTCGATGGTAAGATAAAGCTCGCAGAGTTATTTTTTTCTGATTCAATTGCATAACACTGTTCACAAATTAAATCAGTTTAATTAAAGATTATATCGTGAAACTTTAATATAAGCATATAACATTGGTTCTTAAAATTTGTACGAGACATACATCCAATTTAACTTGAAAAGTGCTGAGCTGGATGAATCTTTACAGCTGGCTTAGTGTTGCAGGTACAAACTAACGCCTGTCTGATTCAAAAGAACTCAAAAGCGAACTGTGAGACGATTTTGTTTTGAGTCGTACTGGGATGATAAATTGGCATTTATCAGTAATCTTATAACCTCTGCGTTGGGTTCTCGAATGCTCTTTTCTACATATATGTAGTCTCACTACTAGGGTTCCGTTTATAATCCTGCAGTTCTGAAAAAACTTGCAAACAAAGCAAAACATTGCACTTGTTTGGTCTTTTATGCAGCCGCTTATCTCCCCGTTGGAGAGAAGCAATCTCGGAGAGCACAACTATCTTATACAGTAACACTTCCAAGATAAATCTGGTAGATTTGCATTATCTGTTTTAAATAAAAAGCTGTACAACTATTTTCTTGTTAGTTCTTTCGGCATTTTCGCTAAATCTGTGATGCAATATTACGTCTATTTAAATTTTTAATGTAAAAACCTTAGATTGATAATAATAACATTTTTCACCCCGAGGATAACTTTTTGTGTTCGAAAACGTTAAGGAAACTCATTTAAAAGTTTTACCGTATTTTAAAACGTTTTTAGAAGTGTATTTGAAATTGAATAAAATAATTCGTATACAAATTTAAAGTACAATGAAGTTTAGTCTCGAGGACTTTCTATTTTGAAAACGATCAGTTGAACACAATTTCGACAGGAAATTTCTTTATCGTAACAAAGTCGGCTTGTGTATAAACTGAAGCAGATTTTAGGATTTGATGTTCGCTTTCTTATTTACTCAGTGGATTCTTTTCAAACAACAAAACTTTACATCAGTTTTTGCAAAACATGAAGTTGCATGTATATTGGTTTTGAAGTATTTACTGAAAGCTATCATAACGACACACTTCACTTCAGCTAAAATGTATTTTCAAAATTCTCTTTGATTCGACCTCATCAGTCGGCATTTTGTGATATCTCATCCCTTATACTTTTCGAAGTTGCGAAATTAGGCAATGTATAACTATAGAACTCTATATGATTTCGGTCAAATACTTCGTTGTATTAGTAACTGCCGTTATGTAACACGTACTTTTAAATTTCAACCATCCCGCCAAAGTTAAATGGCATGTCCCTCGAAAAAACTTTAACTCGAATTCCTTTTTTTGCTGTTTATATCTAATTTGTGAACTACTCAAACAACATCAAATACAAGTCGTCTATGCCGCTACACAACTATAAACTACCCTAAAAAAAATTTAACTTGGTATAATTGTGGATGTGAACAGTTTTTTTGACTAGGCAAAAAAAGTTCTATAAAAGTTATTGCTGGTAATATTCGATATACTAATATAGTTATCTTCACACGACTTGCTTACAACCTTTTTAGAATCTAGTTAAGATGTGCGTCACCGCTTTTGCACGTCCAACATCTTGCTTAACCTTTTCCTGTCACTCAAGAAGGTTATTAAAAATTTCAAAAACCTATAAACATATTTCATAAAACAATACAATAATATAATAAAGTTAAATTAGATAATGTTATAAAGCTAAGTCAGAAACTGTCTGCAATGTAATCGAAGGGTTTCAATATTCCTGAACCTATTTTAGAATATATCTATATTTTTTTACTTCATCTTACATATGTTGATTCGTTACATGTGACAGATCTTTACGAAAAAAACGATAGATAAATAAAATAGAGGAGGAATTGCGTGTGTTCTTTGGCGTGTTGGCGGAGGTCTGGCGTTGGCTTATTGATTTGGCTTTGTGACTCAAACAAAGCAGCGGGGAGTCATTCCAATATGGTTTTTAATATCATCTTGTTTCCAAACCACTCTTGCGGTAAAGACAGTATTTTATTAGGAGTGATTTAGATGTCTGCGGAGCAGATATATTGATGAAGTCCATCTAAACAAAAACAAGTTACTGTGTATATTCTGGGACCCTTCTTGACTTTGGGGGGTTGTTATGATCATGTTGACTTAATTTATAATTTTTAAATATGTTCGTTTAGTGCACGCAATATTGGTGGGCAATCCCATTTCTAGGCTCTGTATGTACCCTCAATGTTTGAATTATCCTGCTTTAGTGAATTTCGAAACTCAGTCCCCAAGTTGCTTGGTATCTTATAGCCGCTGTTTTCATAAGCGCGCATTTCTATAAAAATTCCCACACAAAGGTAGATGTTTTCAAACTTAGCCGTCTAGCGGTTACCTTCCAAGTGCAATCAGTTTTTGTACATTTAATAATTTATAAACATGAGCATATTGTTCGTTCGATAGAATCAAAGCCATTTCTTTGTTAACACATGTTTCCTCAGACTACAACAACACAAAACCACTCGTTTCATTTCAGACCCGAAAACTTTAGTTGATCCGAATTTTAAATACTCTTGCTCCGACTTTCACCCTCTACCATAGATCGTTAACATAGCTGTGATCACAGCTGAAACTACACCTGAGACTAAAGTTAAATAATACGTTGCTCTGGTGCGGTTTTGTTTAAAACGGTATCTATACGATTTTTCGCATGGGGAGGTGGGCGTTTCAGTGATACTTGCAAGCTGAGAAATTCATATACTTGCATCACATTCAGCGTCTGCTAAAAAGAACGACCTCGCTACAATTCGTATATTTCAAAGCTCGACTGAGAAATATTTCTGTATCTCAGTATTCCCTTTAAGCTAAGTCATTAGTTGGGCTTGAAAAACTGAAACAAGCAAAATCAACAATCTTGTTTTCTTCAACAATTTGCTTTGAATTGAAGTTCGGTGAACACAATATCAAAGGCCACAAACAAATCATATCAACTCCTTATATTTCGTTTCAGTCTCGGCTTGCGAAAAGCAACAAAATATTCCAAAAATAATGATCCCGTGAAACTGGGGAGGAAACGGTGTGTTAGTAAGAAATCCAGTTATTTTAAAACGTTTTACACCATGAAGAACAACGCATTTGACGGCATTTGCACGTGTGTCACAATCCCGCGTGCTCACAAACGTCCAAAAAACTGAAACCGTGACAGCTTCTGCGCGTTCGCTTTCTAGTGTATATAAATTTCACGGACATAAAGCTCCCGTGCACTAGAAGAGCTTGAAACAGATACTATAAAAGTACATTATTGTTGTTTTTAAAAGGTAATGTAAAAGCTAAGCGAGCTCAGACATTATACTGACGTACTTGCCAAATAGGGAGTAAATCTTGCGGGAGTAAATCTTATCGAAAACTCTTTCTAGTTCTTGGTTACATACTGCGTTAACTTTGTGTTTTGCGGTATAAACTGAGTAAAAATAGTTAAGAATCGAACTGCACGCTGAAAAAGGTAAAAGTTTTAAGATTCATTCAAAAGACAAGCTATAAGCAAACCAACAAACTGACGGAGCATGGTGTGTTTTTTATAAATGCAATATTGTTACGCAAAAAATCGCCTTCTTGCTGCAGCGTATACAAAACGCATTTTGGCAGCATTTGACAAGTTTTCGAAGAGCGTTCAAAAACACCTAGAAGTACACGTTGCCTGAATAACGACTGCCTTTACTAAGAATGATCGTTGGCTGCGTTACGGGAGAAGGCGTAACTCAGTTGGTTAGTGAGCGGCCTTCGGAGCTGGAAGTTCCCGGTTCGATCCTCGGAGACTCAATCGTCTGCTTCGACTTTTCTTCGGATCTGTGTAGCTTTACTTTTAAATACTTGTAAAACGGAGCACTGATTTAGGAAGGGGGTAATGTTCGCACCGAGAGCCACAAATTTATCAGTTACAAACTGTTACATGTTATGTATACCGTCATTGAATAGGGTTGCTCTCACCTTCTTTACTATATCAATTTTAAAATCTTTGCACAAGAGACGGTGTGGAATCCCTTTAAAATCTCCGAATGCCAAAAAAACAGTGCTATAACACCGTGAACTTGTTCAAAACAAAACAAACCGTGCCCTACACATTTATAATTCCGCGATTCCCTTCCGTAAAACAGTTTTTTTCTCACTGCATGTTTTTACCTTAAGGTAAAAGTTCATGTTGGAACAGCTCAAGGTGAACGGCAACCTTAAACTCTGCCGCATTTGTACTTCGGATACAAATCGAATGCGACAATTATCGAGATTTCCAGCAAACTCGTTTGTTAGCTTGTACCCCTCTCAAGTCTCATTCAAATCGATAGTGAACTATCATCATTCATCTTGTGCATGTTCAGTTTTCACGAGTTGCATGGGTCGAGTTCTGTTTTGTCGAGTGACTCTTGCCGGACAACTCTTCTTGTCTCTAGTCAGTTCTGACGCGTTAACATGTTTAGCCGCGTTTGAGAGCTGTTAGTGATAGTTCAATAAGCTTTCATATTCGTTGTACTCCCATTAAAAACCCAAATCCTCTTTCCTTCCAACCAAAAATATTTTTTAAATATATTATCTACGTTGTGGCGGTTGTCGAAAATCTGAGACAATCTTTCTTGTTTCTTTTCTCCGTAGATCTTGTTGAAACTCCAGAAATAAACGCAGTTTAGAGATTGAAGTATGCCCGCACATATAGCATAACCGATTTTTCGATTGCACGTCATTCGAGCAGCTCAATTTTCGAGCACGACTGTTCTTATCTTTTGAGACGAAGTTCACGAAAACACTCATAATTAAAGTGCAAGGCCAGGACTATAGTGTTTTTCATAATAAGTTATTAATGCCGATTGTTGTTAAAACACACTATTCGACTAAGTTTTAAGCATATTGTTGCTTGTTTCCAGATCAATTTCAACTAAATCTTCAGTTCTTTCAACAAGCCGCTAGTTCTTTACAGTTTCAAGAAAGAAAACACATTCGCGATTCGTTCATCATCTCGGCCAGTTTTTGGATAAGTATCAACACCGATCAGCTAAATTCTTTTCAAGTTGATACCAGCTCGCACCAAAAGCGGCTTTTGTCAAGCGAAATTACCTTCTGGAAGACAGTGTAGAAAAGATCTGGGTAAACTACAAAAGACTGACGCTTTCCTTCACAATCAGTTAACGACCAAAACATTAATATTGCATGATAGCACATACCCCACGCAGACACCAACCAAAAAACGCTACAATATATAGTGAAAACCAATCCTATATTGACTTTTCGTGGACATAAATATTGGATGTTTCAGACAAATACTGAAGTTGTAAAAATGGAGTGCTTCCGCAGTTGTGCCCATAAATATCAATGTAATTACTGTATACATCATTAGACTAACTATAACAAAAATGCCGACTTTACGATGATCGCTTAATAAAAGCTTACCGACTCTAGTCTATCACTTCAGTTGCTCGTAGAAATTTTCAGTACAAGCTTCGAAAAACGAAAATGTGTTTGTAGAAATTTATTTCAATAAACGCATTTTATTTTAACCTTTCAACGCTTTATCTTTCGTCGAAGACAACTGAATTAGAGTTTTAGTGCATGATATATTAAAGTTCTCGAACAAACAGGGTTTTTAGCTCGTTCAGCTGTTGGTCGTTTATCATTCAGTCAGTTCTGAAATTGGACGCGTGAGTTCTCAGAAAAGATTCTGGCCAGAATGGCCCTGCTCGTGGGTGTTCTCCCGCTCCGCTCGCCCAAAGCGCGGGAACTTGGAGAGCTGTATCGGGAAATTAAGAACGTGCGCGTGCGCCTTGGACTGACCTTTCCATTTGAACTGGCCAAAACGTGCACTTTCTGTTGGACGGGCAAGAACAGACAAAAACGAAAGCGACCCTGTATGTGATCAGTGCACAGTTAAGAAAAATAGACTTGTAACTCAAATAATTTTTTAAAATTAAGTATTAACTACGCTTAAATTAAGCTATTTGTTCCGAAGGTTCTGAAAAAATGCACTTCAGCGTTGAGTTATAACTTTTACCATTATATTGCGAATAGTGTGGTTGACAATAAATACTGTAGTTTGTCTTTTATCAGTTGGCACTTTTTAAAAGCATGAACAGCGACCATTTTTGCAAAGTCTAAAGTTTATTAACAAAAGTGTTAGTAATTCATAATCTTCTACAACCGGAAGCTTGCATGCTTGCACGAGAAATAAACAAATGCCAAGGAATATCTTTTTCCCCAAGTTACTTAATAGTAGCTTAAAATGTGCATTTTTGGCAGCACCCAAACAATCGCACATAGCACCAATTACATCTCTTAAATTTTTCAAATCTCTTTTTATCCTTTATACTATGTTATCAATTAATATTTTACATTTTTGTCTTTGTAAAAACTTAGTCTTAATAGTTCTTGTCACCATATTTGAATTGGTCTGTCGCAACGTCTTCTTGCAATGATCTAGATTCTGCCGGATAACGTTTTTACAACTAATTTTCCTAGCTCAAGTGAGCCCACTCTATACATTCACGGAAGAATATATTTCGAAAACAAAATGATTTTTATGATACAATTGACCTTTGTGGAAACTGAACAGTTGCGTGAGTTATGTTCCTAAGTTGGTAAACTTGAGTTAGGTCATTTTATGACTTTCTATCGAAGAAGAAGTATCTCCTGAGCTCATCGTATTGTACAGGAATCGAAAACCTGAGTTTGGTAAGATGTTTATAGACTAGGTGCGTTTTACTAATGTAGTCATCAGTAACTCACAATTTTAGGAGCAACATGGCCAACATTTTAAAATGGTGCACAGAATTACACAAAATATTCAGTTTTCGGAGTAGAAGTCGTGTTCAGTTTCTACTAAATCCAAAGTGTAACAGGAAAAGTGTAAAAAGTATTTCAAGATTTTACTGAACACACAAACTAGTGTATAAATAGATTACTATGAAACTAAACAAAGTGACGTTTAGCCTTAGGTTTCAGTTTTCAAGCTGATTTGTGTCGATGAAGCCGATGTTTTGCAATTAAGTACATGAAACTTTGATAAAGTCTCTTGGTTTATTACAATGACAAGTAGTTAACCATGGTGTCATATGTTACTATGCTGAAAGCATCGTCACAAGACATCAAAAACACCAAATCCATCGCACAGCTTAAGAAATCTCTAAAGAAGTATTTGCTTGATAGATGGAGAGAATTGCTACTTTATTCATTCTTCTGTTTTCTACGCTTCCCTTCTTAATGTTGATTTAATATTTTTAATTATTGTAGTTTTATGGGGTTTTTTTATTTTGCAGTTCCTATAAACACTTTTCATTTCTCATCTTGAGTTTTTAGTATACTTCGTAAGAAGTGTACAACCAACTACTTATTTCATCGTTTTTCATGGTTTGATGAGAACAACAGTATGTATAATATTGGTTAAGAGCATAGTTAGAGTAGCCACTATGACAACGCATGTACAATTAATTGGCTACAACAAAATTACAGCTTTTGAGTTCTTTTCAAAATAAATCTTAGCAAATCCTTAGAGCTCAAACTGCGGCGAGGAACACGTGATTTTTCCCAAATTAGTTCATTTCGAAGTATTTCAAATTTGGTTCATCATTAGAACAAGAGAGGGCTGATATCGATAAGGTTTTGTCAAAGTACAGCAAAAAAACAACCGTGATCTATTTGCAACATTCTTACATTCAGTTTCTATTTAAGTAAATGAAGAGTTTAGGTGATGAATCACCGAAATAATCCAGTCGGGTTCCCATTAAGTGGTAATTAGATTCTGTTAAGGGTCGGAGAAAAGACGAGAGCGTCAACTATAATGGAGCATTAATACTAAAATATGTGTTATTTTTCAAACTGTTAGATCATGGAAGTTGCCGGATATCAGTTATGTAAACTCAGGCTGATAGACACACCATTAACCGGTAGTTTTTGAAGTCTTGTTGGAAAGTGGTTATCTTAGAAAGAGATATTCTTAACTTGACTTGAAGAGGTTTTTGTGACTGTCTCACGGAATACTCAATAGAACAATTGTAGAACTTACCCTTATAACCTGTCGCAAGGCGGCAGATCGCATTCGTTAGGAAGTTAAGTGTCTCTTTTTCTCTAATCCGTTTTTCTCTAGTCCGGACAGTTATCGTTAATTGCTACTGGTATTAGTAACTCTGAAATAGATGTAGCGGTATTGGTTTACTGATTAAACAGGGTTGAAGTGCTATTGAACGACAACAGTTCAATCTTTGTTCTGAATATACTCACTTTGCTAACACGAAGTTGGCTAGTTGACAGTCACAAAGACAGACTCGTGTTCTGTTCCGCTTCGATGGCACACAATCATAAAAGGATGCGCCACTTTTGCATTGAAACTATTTCACTGCAGCAATATGGAATACGGATGATTAATTTGAATCTAATGGGTTTCCTGTCTTTATACAATCATATTCACGATTGGTAATGCACTTAAACACACTTACATAACTCTTTGTTTAGTAGTATTACAGTGTACTCATGCACTGAAACCAATATTTGCTAATTCTACTTTGGTAAGAGAACTTTAAAGGAATGGTGGTGTTTAAGTGCTCTCATGCCTTCCGAACTACAAGTGAGAACAACTTTTCGGCCATGGTGATTACGAAACAAATTGAGTTCAACCTATTAACAAAATTGCGACAAGGCTTGCTGTTTTAACCTTATACGTTTGTATTTATTTATGTTTGTATTTGCTCAAATTTAATGACTATACAGATAATATACCGTTACAACCCAAAGTAAACAGATTTTTCAACGATTATCTCTTTTACCATATTTTGCCGTGTGTAAGTCGACCCCGTGTATAAATGGGCCCCCATTTTCACAAGATTTAACAATAAAATTATTGTGTTTGGTAAGCTTAGCAAGGCACAAACACGACAAATATAGCATACCTTTGGTAACTTGGTAAATGAAGACATAACTGGTCATTACTTTGGAAAGGAAGTTCGTTTTTAGTTCAAAACAATGTTATAACTTTGCATGCTTATCTAAAAATCCTTAATTTTAGTTGTTATATTGATTTTCAAGGGTAATTACACCTTTTTGACCCGTGTAAAAGTCAAGTGCCGTTTTTGGGGCTCAATGTTTGGTGTTCAAAAATGGTCGACCTATACACGACAAAATACAGAATACGAAAACAATTCTTTATTAGGTTACAGCGGTCGTCCGTTTAGTATCACAATATGTTTTTCACATGATGCAAATATTTTTCAAATACCAAATCGTAACTACTTAAAGAAAACTGTTTCTTTTAACATGATATGAAGTTATTGTTGTATTTTTATTTTGTTCCAGGAAAAAAAATGACTGTATGTTGACGTATTGCACATTTTTTTGAGTGTCACAAACAAAAATAGTCTGTAAGCTCAATGATGTGATTATATAAAACAACTCCAGCTACTTCGCAGTCTTTCATGCTCTCCGACAGGTACCATATATGGCGATAATTACACCAAAGTGCTGAATTTACCACAAAAAGTTCTTTGGTCTTCAAACTTTCACTAAAACTTAATCGCCCTCCACATCATTGTTTGTTTCGTAACCGGGCTCCAGCCATCGCATACGTGGACACACTGAAATCATTCCCATGAACTAGAATGGCCGGCTAAAGTTGTCGTTGAAACGCAATACTTGTTTTGAGAGCAAAAAAGCTACATATTGGTGTTTGAAGAAGAAAGTTAAAAAGAAAAAAAGAAAATTGGTTTACAATTAAACTGCTTGCAGTATAATTTGGATTTTGGATCGTGACGTCCGAAATTGTGTGGAAGGAACAAAAACGGCTCGGTCCAAAAGCAGAACTCCTTCTCTTGAGATACCTCAGAAAAGTTCTGAACCTAATGACATATGTCATATGCCAGCACAACATCAGGCGCAACAATTAGTTGCACTACTCACAGACTAGTAGCCGAGAGCAATATACACATTGTGCTGAATACACCATTTTACCATTGCAAATTTTTGCTATATCCATTCCCTGGTGGGGGCAAAAAGTCTTTCCTCGGACACTGAGTTTGGGCTCGTTAATTCAGCATAAACATTACTTTTTCCCCCATGAAGGAATTGGTCTGGCAAAAGTTTGCATTGGCACTGAATGGTTAATTGACTGGAAATAGATGTATTCAGTTGCTTGTCAAAAAAGTAACACGGTCAAGTTATACACTTTTGGAAACGTCTTTTACATCAACAACCCATTACCAATTATCCACAATTCCCCCGTGCACTAACTTGAATTCAAGCCTATGAAACCCTGCCTTTGGGTTAATGGCAGAACCAACATTTTGAAAAATACCGAGAAGAACCTGGGAACGAGCGCTATCTTGCATCTTGCATATTTCAATTCGACCATTTTGAAGTTTAGAGCAGCAACGAGTCTGATTGGCCTATTAGTTTCCTTTACCCTGGCTCTCAGACTTATTCCATTCGACTCGGCCGATGTCTAACGAAACTGCCGTGAAACGCTACACAACTGAAGCAATTTTACTCAATTTAAGATTTTAAAACCGCGATGTCATGCTCCTTGCTGGTATAACGATTTTTCGGGAACAACAATTTTCAAAATCAAATTAATTGTTTGCTATTTTTACTTTTCAGTGTATGATGTGGCAAAGCGAATGTTCTTAGCGTCGTTTCTCTTTGACTATTCAGATCAGTAGAAACCCTAAAACCTATCACTAAGAACATGAAAATAAAGAACCCTATAAGCAAGAGCCTATTTAGTCTCTAAAATTGATAACAGGTTCTTTTTATCCAAAAATCCTATTTGAAAAAAAAAAAGAAGATTCTAATTACTGTAAAAATAAGGGGTTTTTTTAAATGAAAGAGAGTGCACGACATTATGTAAATGTTAGAAAATAGACCTGAAACAGACCAATACCAAAAAATTTTAACTGAATTTTAACCTCAGTATATCCTAAAAATGTGTTAACTACCGTTCCCAAACATGTAGGTTATTAGTTCTACTTTTTACTGTATAAGAACTGATACATCATCGCTTTAGAAACAACTAATTTTTTAAAATTTTTGACTTTGTGAACAAAAATAGATGAGCCGTCACAAGTATGAACTACTATAAAGTGAAACGGATGGCTTTTAATATATCATCATTTTCTTTTTTATAAGTTTGCAGAACCCGCATGCCACTGCAAGGGCTCGTTAAATCAAATATTAGTTATGAACAGGCACCGTTTCATTAAGTAGCCATCTGGAATGAGTTTTTATGACTGAATATTAAATAATGATTACAACTTAATTACACACTTTATAAGCTTTTAATAGGCATCAGCAACTTTTTGGTGGCCCTCGTTGGTGCGTAACTTTTTCGTGATTTCAGCCTAAAATGATGTTTAAGTGGTTTTTAGAAAGGTCAGAAGCCAAACAGAGAATAATTTTAAATTGTTAGCAGTCATCAGTGAATAGCCTGGATGTAGTTTCTACTTGTTTGTTGATTCAAAACTGAAAAAAGTCTATAATTACACATGACGGCCTGGCAAATACTCTTGTTCTTCTCCACATAAAACCCTTACTAATTCTGAATGGTAGAAAATGAAACTAAGAAATTATATGACCGAACGGTGTTTTTGTCGGCGAACCTGAGGCTTTGAATTGGTGTTTTAAAATAAGTTGCTTATAAAACAAGCGTGTAATAGTCAAAACACGGTAAAAACATTCGCTGTTACACGATACGTTTTAAGAGAAACAATGACGTACCACACTGTCCAGTTGATATCGACAAAATTATTCCGTTATTTTAAATTCAAGACAATTACTAAGCCATCATTTAAACCAAAACTTTAGTTTCGTTAAGTTTCTTGTTTCTCTTTTCAATACAAAGCAATGATGATGATTATAATAATATCTCTTAGCCGGGCCAGACGGTAAGTTACACAGGTAGACTGTATTAAATACTGTTTTGTTAATAGCGATATCCCCGGGGTTTTTTATTTACTTCTTCGCAAGTTTTGTGGTGTCTGTCGTTCTCATGAAACATTTTCATGTTTTTTTCAGTAGGATTTATTTTGGAAACCTATAATTATCTCCAGATCTATGACATTTGTGATTAACGATTATGTTGGTGATTTAACATTCCATTTTAGTGTATTTTGAATTAGGTCGCAACCACACTCAACGGAAAACGAATTCAAAATGCAATTTGACGTGTAATTACGGTATGAATGCACCTGCTATACAGGTAGTAATCTCTTGTAATGACGATGACGAGTATTTACTTGGTTGAATTAGTTCATAAATAACATCTGTGTCTGCCCAAAATAAGCCCGATTGCAATCATTCAATTATGCGATGTAGCCAGAGTGTCTACCTGTCCGATATTTCACAGAGCTCATCATTTACGTTTTCTACTAATTGAGAGCAGTTATGATTCAGAATCATAGAAATTTGTTAGGTCTATTAAAGCAATTAAAAACCGAAGTCAAAAATATGTGTTTTACTTCAAGCACGTCTGACTATGAGGCAATGTGCGCTTTGGCGAGCTAACACGTCTTTTTCGTTTGCACTGCTGTTATCACAGACATACTATTCTTTAAATCAACTGGAAACTAAACATTTCATTGTATATGTAGAGACTGTAAAAGAAGTATACAAAGCCTGATGAAATTTTAGAGCAAGATTGTAAGGTTGATAATTGTCAAAATCTGTGTATTCAGGTTTCTAAAGCTGCAAATTGTGTTTTAATAAAGGTTGTCTTATTAATTCACAGCCGAGATATAAATGGCGCAAATTAACAGAAGAATTGTTAAACCAATATGGCGGCTAAATTTACAAAGCCGTTGGGTACGCAGTCTGTCTTCAGTACCTCGCCAAAACATTCTAATTACTGTACAAGTTCTGACTTTTCAGCGGGGTATATGGAGAAGGTTAACGACAATCATCTCAGAAGTATCATTCTAAAATCAAAATTAGAGCCATGAAATATGTCAAGCCCAACGACATGACTTAACAATTTCTTAGTTTCTTAGTTTGAGTTTAGTTTTTTTTTGTGACGTCGCATGCAATCCAATATACTATTTTTCTACTTTCTTTTTTCTGATTGTGTTTTGTCGCTTAATGTGTACAAAACGCTAACAAAGCATTGTCTCAGTACCTCCGGCCATTCTGTGGTAAAACCTCCGCTATATTCAGTTCCAAAGCTTGTTGTTTCGTCAGTTTCAAAGTGCGAACAAATGCATGTGCGATATGAGGTGGCCATCATCCCATAACTTTAACCAAAAGTAGTGCCGTCAGGTGTATATAAAGTTTTAACAGCAGAACTACTTTTGTAACTCGACAAGAACTTCCGGAAGAAGACTGTAAAATGTTTTTTTATTGTTATGTTATGTTGTTGGTTCAATTGTTGTGAAACACTTACTCGACAACGGTTACCTTGAGCAGGTATCCGGGAATCTCTACTCTGTACTTTACACCTTCATCCGTTAAATAGGTTCTTTATATCTTTGGCTACGAGTATCGTCGTATCTCTCTCCTCTTTTCTGTATCTCTTTGTGTCTGTTTTGGATTACTCGCGTTTTTTCATAAGAGCCAGTAAGTTTTGGCCGAGCTAGAATGCTCCCTCAATTTTTAATCTCATGCTGTCAAATTTGGCAAGTTGATAAAATAATAGCCAAGGATGAAAACCGTTCTGGCGAGTTTTGAAATTCCGCTCCAATAATTTTTTATGGCTCAAACATTGTAGTTTTGTATGCTGCAAATGGGGAATTTTTTCAAATGCCTGCAGAAAATTAAAAACGCTTTAAATCAAAAATCGCGAGGATGGGATTAGAGTAAAAAATGTGCTGAATCTCACAATTAAACTAAAAATGGTTGAAATTGAAACTGACAGTCACATTGACGTCTGGAAGTGAAATGAACAGTTTGAATTATGGTGCTCGCATTCTTTAATAAATCAAAATTTCTTAACAATTTTTTCACCATCCTTTAGATGATTTCATAAGCTTTCCACTGATATATAGGTTTGTGGGTATCCGATGCGTATTAACAAAGTTACATACGGAAAACTGAAAACACCGCTCAGGGTGAACGGTAACCTTAAGTAAGTATTACCGGCGGCAGAGTTTCGATCGAAAAGAATATAGCCCTGTTTGATCGGAAATTGTGTATAAGAGCAGAAGTTTACCACAATCAATAAAAAGTTGCGGTGAACAACAGGAATTTGAGTTGAAGCCCTAAATCAATGAATAAAACAGATTATAAAACTCAGAAGTCAAGTATTTCAAGTAGTATCACTAATACTGTTTCTTCAGATTTAATTCATGCTTGACTCTTGTGTTATTGCAACCACTACAATTTCATCAGTTGCATCGGAAATCTAAAACTGCGCTTCAACGTTTCTTCCATAAGTAATTACTTTTCAGTATACACACTAGAAGTTGAAGCTGTCTAGCAAAACGAATTTAACCTAGAAAAGTTAAAAACTTCACTGCACATGTCGTCAACAGAACAACCTTGTTCGGACAAAACATTATCGGAGCAGAATTTATCAAACTCTAATAATGAGCAGTGCTGTACTCCTCTATGGTGGCTACACGGGTATGTGCGGCTAATTGGGATATAGTTTTCAGGTCTTTTGGTCAACCGGAATAGCATTTTTGCGAGTGGAGAATCCACGAGCATCGGAATGGTTGGGGAAAAGGTGTAACAATAGAAAGTCATTTCATCC